>WAAD01021833.1:1861-24947 GCA_013389945.1 Fregata magnificens | reverse complement strand
AATGATTCTATGATTCTATGATTCTATGAAAAGCATGCTCTCAAATGAAGCTTTTTCCATTCTTAAAGTTTTGTGTAGATAAAGTTTACAAGTTTTTATCAATAATGTTGTTACTACACCACAAGCATGGGACTGAACAATTACAGAAGTAAGAAAAATGCTAAAATACACTTAATTTCTGTCAGGAATTGAGCACCATGGTCCTGTTTCTACAGTGTACAAAATACCTTTTTAACTGACAATACTAAAAGAAAAAAAAAAAACTTCACAGACATAAACTTCACTTATTTTATTATCTTTATATGTAACATGAATTTCAGAATTTTTATGGATAGCATCAGCATAAGATATTTGCATTACAGAACATGGTAATCCATGACAGGCTTTTCTATTACTTCTTTATATTACCAGCCACTGTCCCTTTATAAAAATGTATATTTATCAGCAGAAAGTCATATATCATGTTCTCTATCCTCTTCGTGGAAAGAATCATAATGAATCTCTTTTATTGTAGCATGTCTTCAAGGGAACATGAGATTATTAGTCTCCTGCTACCCCCAAAGATGTAAACTCTGTATGGTACTGCCTATTCTACTGACCTCTCAAAACAAATTTTCCAAGCTTTCTTGAACTAACAAGAAGGTTCTTGTCAACTGCAATAGCTTTTAGATAAGAATGCAAGTCCTCAACCCACAAGAGATGCAATGCTTGAGACTGCAAGAAACTTGACAAAAAGATGAGATTTCAGCCAGGGCAATGCTGAGAGCGCAAAAGTCTCACACACCCTCACAGACTGCAAGATGTTAATAAATATGTTGATACTGTCTTCAGAAATTAAAGTGACTGAGATTCTCACATTCTGCTCCATGCCAGAAAAAAATGGCTTTCTGATGTAAAAATAAAAGCAAAGGCATCTTTTAAAGAACTTTGTGGAATTGTAAGAGCTGATTTCTGAGCACAGCTTTTTACTTCTCTGCCTGTTCCCAAATTTTAATAGTTTATTTACTGCTTGAAATCATAATCAATTAGGATTTTATAGAGGAAGATGTTGATCATGTTTTTCAACATTTTTGTCACAATAATGCAAAAATAGCCATAATTATAAACACTTATTTGCCTACTTTATTTTATAAGGTCCTGTTTGCATAATCCATTTAATTCCTTTCAAACTGTATAGAGTAACTTTACTTTGGATATAATCCATCTAATTCAAATTTGGGCTTAGTGTGATTGTTTGTTTTACTTTGTTTTGTTTTTCTAGTAGACGGAAGATGAATTAAAGTTTATAATGGGAATCTGATAAATCCTTTGCAATGAAGAAGCTCTTCATTCCATAAACTAATATTTTTTTTCTGTATGGGGGACTATATTGGGTTTATGTGGCAAGACTGAGGGGAGGAAGGGAGCTGCAGGGGTGGTTTCTGTGAGAACAGGGGCTTCTACCACATGAGGCAGAGCCAGTTCCAGCCAGCTCCAAAACAGAGCCACTGCAGGACACAGCTGAGTCCAGCAGCCAAGACGATGGTGCTTCTGTGATAACATATTTAAGAAAGGGCAAAATATACTGTGTAGCAGCTGTGAGAGAGAGGAGTAAGAAAAATGTGAGAGAAACAGTCCTACAGGCACCAAAGTCAGTGGAGAAGGAGAAAGAGGAGTTGGTCCAGGCACTGGAGCAGAGATTCCTCTGCAGCCCACGGAGAAGACCATGGTGAGGCAGGTTGTCCCCCTGCAGTCCATGGAGGACTGCGTTGGAGCAGATAACCATACTATAGGCCACGGAGGACCCCACACCACAGCAGGAAGACATGCCCTAAAGGAAACTGCAGGTTGTGGAGAGCCCACACAGGAGCGTGTGGAGAGGAGCCCACGTGGGAGCAGGTTTTCTGGCAGGACCTGCAGCCTATGGCGGATTCATGCTGTAGCAGTCTGTTCCTGAAGGGCTGTACCCTGTGGAAAGGACCCGTGCTGGAGCAGTTCTAGAAAGGCCTGCAGTCATAGAAAGGACCTACATTGGAGCATTTCATGAAGGACTGTATACCATGGGAAGGACAAAACTGTGGGAAGGAAGGAGAGGTAGAGATGAAGTCTTATGAACTGACCATAACCCCCATTTCCCATGAAGGTGGTAGAAGAGTCAGGAGTGAAGTTAAGCCTGGGAAGAAAGTGGGAGTGAGAGGAAAGTGTTTTTAGTTTTGTCTTTGTTTCTCACTATGCTACTTTATTTTTATTTGGCAATAAATTAACTTAATTTTCTCCAAGCCAAGTCTGATTTGCCTGTTGAAGGTAATTGGCGAGTGATCTCTCCCTGTCTTTATCTCAACCCATAAGCTTTTCCATCTTATTTTTTCCGTAGTTGTGTTGAGGAGGTGGAGTGAAAGAGTGGCTTGGTGGGCACCTGGAAGTCAGCCAAGGTTAACCCACCACAGAAACACCTCATTTTTAGGAAAAGAAAATATGGCAGTTACCTTGTTCCTTAAGAAAAAAGATGTAAATGGGGAATGTTAGGAAAAGCGAAGTACTTAGATTTCCTTGACATTCATCATGTTCTTATTTAACCAGAGCTATAAATTAATTAACTTATTCAACCTCACATTTACAGTGTTCTTTAAGAAGATACAGATTTTCCACATTGTTTTTTTTTATCCTGAATGGATAATCAATAGTCAGGACTTCACTGGGTTATTTCTTTTACGTAATTTTAACCAGGTGCTTTTCCAATGTGGTATAGTTCTGTCCCCGTAAACAGTGTAGAGACATCAACAGATGACAAGCTTTTCCATCTTATTTTCTCCCCCTGCCTTGTTAAGGAGGGAGAGTGAGAGAGCGGCTGGGTGGGGATCTGGCAGCTTTCTAAGGTCAACCACCACAGCTGCCAGCCTTTTGACCTGAGTGCTGCAAGGGTTGATAACTTCCCTTTCTTAGAGCCCACAGATGTAATGATTGTTTGCATTTCTCCCTGAGTAGGTCATGGCATCAAGGGAGAACTGCATGTGCTCCTCTACTCCAGGTTTTTAATAGTGGTTGGATTTTGTTATCTGAAATATATCCAAACAATCCAAACAAAACTAAACTTGGTTTTGACACTTCTTGTCAAGAAGTGATTTATTCTGACTATAAAATTTAGAAGCTGGAAAACAATTTTTACATTATGACACTTCAGGAGCTCCATCTACTCATTTCGCTGTAGAGAAAATTAAGAAGTTGGCAAAAATCTTCCAAACTCCCCATCAGACTGAGCAGGGAAAATTTCCTACTTGAATAAAAATCTGGTGATCAGCATGACCTTGAACTTGTCAGCACATACACTGAAGAAATATTTTGTAAGTGTATTTGTATCTGTCTTTTCTTCCAGTCTGTAGTTGCAGCTAGCTTCTGATTCTTCAGAGCAAGAGAAGAAAAAATATATCTAACCAATTGCTCATCAAGACAATGTACTCCTTCACTTTGCTGATGACTGGCTAAAGCTCTGAAGCATGAAATTTGATTTTGTTACTAGTTTAATGTATAGATGCAAGTACAAAGAACATTAAAATGTCAATGCATTAAATTTTGTTTTCCCCAGTAGTCTTGAAAGAAGATGATGAAAATGGGGAATCAGAGATTAAAAGATTTCAAGGTCCAAATGAACCAAAGCAGTCCTATATCCATTAAAACCATGCACAGAGGTTATAAAATTTTCTGGAGTCAAGTATACCTTTGAAATAGTTGTGTTATCAAATGATTGCAAGTTGCACTACTCTGACAATATTTAAATATCTCACAACTAGAATATTTATTTCTAATTCTAATAACTATACTTGTCTAAAAGTTGGCTCTCAATAACTGGATTTATGTCACCATTCTGTCTTCAAAGTTAAACAGCTGTCCTCTCCTTTCTATTATAGTTGTGTGCCTATACATGTATATTCATGTAGAATTGATCCCTCAATCTTCTCTCTGATTAAGCTAGACGACTTAATCTTCAGAGGTCTTGCATTTTAAGGCTGGCTTGATTCTATTTTCAGAATGAAAGCTCTGTCTTCCATCCCTGGCAAACGCTTCCATCCTTAAACCTCATGGCTGAGTGAATAATCATCATTCATGTATGCTGCAGTTGGGTACAGCGTAATTTCTTAAATAAATTGTACTAGTTTTTAATATAGAGGCATGTAAAAGTTAATGCATATAGCAGGAAAATCACTGAAAAGACTGGAAGCTGCTTGGGCAGCTATTAAAATAAAATACAATTTTACTTCATTTTGGTACAACAGACCCTTATTATTATGAACATAATGGTGACCAAATTGCTTATAATTACTTCTGAGGGTAAGAAAGAGCACATCCAGCAATTCTTCTAGCAGTCTTAACCTGTAACCCTAGGGCCAGCTTCAGAGTTTATGAGCAACAAAGTCTGTGAAAGATACAGTAGGTAAGACAGCTACAGAGATCACAGATCCTTTCAAATGAGAGGGGGAAAAAAGAAAAAAAAAAAAAAAGACAAGAAATATAACTGCATATACAGTTTCAGCATACTGCTACATCCCTACTTAGATCATACTTATTTACTAATGTCAGAGAGCTTTTTTTAAGATGATGTTCATTACATACAAACAAAATACATGCAAGTTAATTACAGAGATTGAAAAGAGAAATAATAATGCACCTGGGGGAACTAGCTAAATAAATAGTCTTCTTACATGTTGGTATGCAGTATCATGACATGAAGCAAGGGTAGCTGGCAAGGAATTCTCAGATAAAACTGACTGTCACTGTAAAAGTTTTTCTACCACGGAGCCATAGAATCATAAACATAAGGAAAAGGTTCTTCACCCAGAGGGTGGTGGAGCACTGGAACAGGCTCCCCAGGGAGGTACTTGTGGCACCAAGCCTGACAATACCCAAGGAGGGTTTGGACAATGCTCTCAAACACTTAGTGTGAATTTTGAGATTGTCCTATACAGGGTCAGGAGTTGGACTCGATGATCCTTGTGGGTCCCTTCCAACTCAGGAGACTATATGATTCTATGATATGGTTCTGTTGGGAATCTGTATGTTGGAAGAGAACCTGGGAGTGGTTCTTCTAGCCCAGTTCTCCACTTGAGGCAAAGACAACTTAGATTGGATTGCATGTTGTTTGTCTAGTCAAGTTTTGAATGGAGACAATTAAAACAAGGAACTCCAGGGATTCCAGTTCACGGAGCCTGATTACCAGAAAAGCCTTGGATTTAGTAAGGTTTCCTAGATCTTCCTGGAAGCCGTTACCCTGTAAATCATAGAAACCACAGCTTAAGAAGGGAGACTGAGGCACTACCAAACTTCAATNGCTTAAGAAGGGAGACTGAGGCACTACCAAACTTCAATTTGATTTTAAATTTTGAAAGCAGAATTTTCCTCTGTTTAAAGTAGGGAGTTTCTACAGTTCCACCTTTGATTTGAAAATGGAATGACCACCCCTCCAAATTCCCTGTGCAACCCAGGCTGCTTGTTGAAAAGAGAATCACAATGTTTTCTATTTTTTTCTGCTGCCAAATACAACACATACAGGTCTATTATTCTTTTTCTTCCACGTCCTCATGTACGTGAAGCAAAGGATATGTAAGTATGTGGTTCTTTTGAGGGATATGTACAATCCAAGCAGGAAGCAATGTAAATTAAGAAGTAATAAGGTCAAAAAAATAGGCTATATATTACGATATGGGAATACTGTTATTTAAAAGTTTTGGCTTAAGAAGGCAGCCAGACATTGACAGAGAAGGATGCAGTAATTGTAAGCCAAGTAAGACGATTAAAAAAATCATCTCAGTAAATATTGCTGCTGACTCTTTGTGACATTTTTTTTCTACCTAACAATGATTCTGTTTAATCTCAAAAAGCAGTCAGCTGATTCACGTATCCAAATACTCTAACAGATAATGTTATCTCAAATTTAGTTAGATGAGTTTAAGCTGGATGCTTTAGATAACCAACATTTTTGATATTTTATGACCTAGATGAAGATATAACACACGAAATATGGCAAAATTTTGGAAATTCAAGTTATGATAGTGATATAAAACATCAGGCCTTGACCTGATGGAACTCACAGTGCTTCAGCTCCAACATGTTTGGCAATCATCACTTGGGCTCTAGACATTTGTTAAAGCAGAGTAAAATCAGCCTGGGTCAAGGCAAGTCCAGCCCGGTCCTGAAACTCTGTACTGTGAGGTTGATGTAAAACTTTCTGTCAACCAACAATGGCAAAAATGGTATTTACTAGACTTTGGGATCTGAAGAAAAAATTCTTTAGGCTTTAGAAGTTCTAAACACTTAAATTATTCGTTTTGGTTTATTTGGCTTCAAACAAATAATGTGTTTGGATGTTTTGGGCTTTCATGTGGATCGTGCTTAAAATTTTGTGTGAAATTCAGCTACGGTGCTTCTGAAAACATATGCCGAGATAATCCTAATGACTAACCTTAGTGAATGTCAGGGTAAGGGCCCAAGTTTGTTGTGCAAAGATAACACTCACTAAAAAATTTCCTCATACTTCTGAATACATTGTTCATCATCCACTCACTATTCATTCTAGCCAATTCAGTACAGTCTGCTTACCGTTCCCTTCAGTTCACAAAGTGTGCTCCTGAAATATGCTAGTGAAATCTGGCCAGATGTATCAGGTGTGCTCTAACTTCCCATTTGTTTGGACAAATATTGCAATAGGCTTGTTCAGAAGAAAAGGAAGATATGTTATCAGGAAAGGATGTAATTACTGATACATTCTGGTTTGATTTCAGAAATCCTTAACTGTGCATAGTTAAGTCCCTGGTTAAAGAATGGTTGTGATATTAAAACATTTCTTTGAATCCCCACATAAAGAGTGGCATAAATCAGTTTTCTAAAACCATATAGATGGATCTCATTTTTAAGCTTCATATATCACTGGTTATTTTTTTTACAGCTCCAGCAACAATACATAAAGCCAAATAAAAGATCTGCATTTTAAAAATTTAAGGCTGTCTTCCTTATCTTTCCCTCTGAAGCAGGGAAACAACGACAGGTATGGCTGGAAAAATTCTAGTTTATTCAATAACCTTAGGCATGATGGTCTCTGGCTGATTTCTAGCATTCCTTGGTATCAGATATCCTACCATCTCTGTTTTTGCAAATGAATCCAGGATTCTAAAGTGACTATTGGATGAATCTGGGAATCTAAAGTGACTATTGGCAACACATACAAAGACTGTCAGAAGCTACAGTACTTGATATCAGGAATCAGCATAGCTGCTGTCTGTTTTCAAGAACTGGGGAACGATGAATGCATTACCCACACACAAGCCACATCGAAACTGTGATCTGGAGTAACACCTGTTCAAATAAATTTTGTTTACTCTCTCATCAGGGAACTGAAAAATATACTTACTTTGCATGTTGCCCTTGATAATTATGCTACTATGCCACATTTTACCTGGAATATAAAAGTTACGCTGGAAAGGACTAGAAAAGATCATTTCCTTCTAAACCAAAAAGTTATCTTACATTACGACATGAAGAGCAGATTTACTCAAGTGCCACTTTTGTCCTTGTCAATGACAAATTTTTGATTAAGTTCTTTCAGTCATGCTGGGACTGTGTTTGACCCTGGGTACACTCAGCAGGCCCAATCCCAACAGCCACCTGCAGGCTGGCATCGCAGCCTGGACTCAGCCTGTCCTCATCCCCACAGAAGGGCCTGATGTCCTGCTCTGGGGCTACCCCTTGTGACGGTGTGCTCCCCCTCGCCCCACCCCAAAACTGACCCTTCTCTCCTGTAACCTGCTCCAGCGAAACCCTCAGTGGCAGTGGTAATAGATGTGTCTGGCTGCATCATTTCAAAGCGGATTTGGGAGACACATACCAACACAATAGTCAAAGGCTATTGTGCAGCATGCCCACCTAACCACAGTGAAGAGGCTGGGACCTGGGGTTGGTATGTAGATATGACTATGAGTCAATCATCTTACCCACCCATAAATAGTGAACAGCCCGAGAGCCCTTGGAGCTCTCCTTCATGGCAGCGGGCTGCACGCCAGGATCCCCCCTTGAGTAGGGATGCCTCTCAAGGTTACTCCCTGAGGTTGAGAGATTCCTTGCCGTAACAGATCCTTGGTAAGTGACTGATAGCATGCTAAACTTTGAAATCTTAGCTAAGTGCTATAAAGTATTGATTGCGCATATATATAATCCTTTAGACATAAACCGTTGACCAAGTCCAGGACTAGGATTGGATCTAACCGCCCCTTGACTCCTCTCTGAGAAGGAGTTTAGAAAGCAAGGGGGTCCTTTCTGAACCTCATGACTCAATGGGAGGGTCTCCCTGGCAGTTTTGTCTGACCCTGTCCTCTATGCAGTAAGTAACCAAATGTACCTTGCCATCAAATCTTGTTAAATCACTGTTGCATTTACATTTACTGTAGAACCTTGTTAACTCCCTACTTTATATCAATAAAATATATTTTGCTTCTCTCTTATGAGTGAAGTGCACTCTCACTCCTTCCACTACACCCCTGACTGTTCCCTCAGCCTGCCATGCTCCCTGGCTGGGGCAGCAGGATGGGGTCTGGCTGAGGTCCTGCCCTACCAGCCCCTAGGGAGTCCCCACCACTCCTGGCCCCAAGGGAGCGCCTATCCCAGAAGGCACCCTGAAAGATATCATGGAAAGTTAGGTCATAGGAACATGAAATAGGTCACATTCAACATCTTTATTTATCAATTATCTGGATGATATAATGGAGTTATTTAGCCTAGTGGAGAGAAGGCTCAGGGCAGATCCCATCAATGTATACAAATATCTGAAGGGAGGGTGCAAAGAAGATGGACTCAGGCTTTTTTCAGTGGTGCCTAGTGACAAGACCAGAGGCAATGGGCACAAACTGAAACACAGGAGGTTCCTCCTGAAAGTAAGAAAAAACTTTTTCACTGTGGGGGTGACCAAGCACTGGAAAAGGTTGCCCAGAGAGGTTGTGGGATTTCCATCCTTGGAGATTTTCAAAAGCCATCTGGACATGGGCCTTGGCAACCTGCTCTAGGTGACTCTCCTTGGGCAGTGGGTTTGGACTAGATGACCTCCAGAGGTCCCTTCCAACTTCGACCTTTCTGTATGGCTGCCTGCTGAATACTGACTATGCAGCAACACTTTTGGATGTCATACCTCCCATTCACTGCCTTGCTTTCTTCTGTCCTAAAGCAAGAGCTAGTTTTCAACCTTATGGTTCTCCTAATATGGTAGATGTAATGTACTGTTTTCAAAATCTTCTTTGTGGATTCAGTTGGGAATAAGCTGATAAAAAGTAACTGAAGCCATTTATGTAGCAAGAGCAGAACTTGCTATGATGCAGACTGAATAGTCAGTACGCTAAATGAATAGCCACAAACACCAGATGCTTCATACTGTTTTCAGGTACTGCTTCCTGTTCAGGAGCATACAACAAAAAGTCTTGAGATATTTTCTAGGTTTGATTTGGAAGATAGGAGTTTAGCTTCTTACAAGATATGGAGTCCAGATATTCTGCTTTCTTGTTTGTGTGAGACTGACATTCTTAATAAAGGTTTGCTAAGCCAAGAAATGATCTGAAGAAAAAGAAAATGAAGGATTTTTAATTATTTTTTTTTAATAACAGAGGAGGGAGCAAAAAGGAGATAGAAACCTGTTGTCAGCCATAATACATTTTAGTCAACAGATAATATAGAATTAGATTTTATAGGCTTGCAGGCACTCTGCTATTAGCATTCTGTACTAAATCTAGTTTTGGATCAAAAGCAATTCTTCAGGAGTATTTTCAATGCATAATCCCATTATTAGTGTTATCATGGCTATGTTATCACAGATATTTGCATTTGAACTTACAGCAAAAAGAATGTAAGAAGTCAAATAACTCCACTAAACGAAGAAACTGTAACTGAAACAGCTTAAAGATATGCAATATTTCTCCTCATTCATTTTGTCTATGGTAATTTAATTAATAAAAAACCTGAATGTTGATTCAATGAATTCAGGCGCTTCTCACTTATAATAATATATTCTCAGTAATCTAGGAAGCAGATATATGAATTTATAATCTTTTTATTCTGTTTCCTTAATGTAGAAGGTTGGTGTAAATCCAGTATGAAGTTGTAATATTTGAAGGTCATTCTTATGTATTGCAGAATCTTTCTGCTTACATAATCATAAACCAAAAAGTAAGTGCAGTGTTATGACTAAACTCAGATTTTCAACAAAGAAGCCTGAACTATGTTGCAGCAAATGGATCTTAGAAAGCACACTTACCCTAAGTTTTCCACCTATGTCTTATACTGTACAAAACTCAGCCTTCTGTGTTGAACATTCAGTTCTTAAACTGTTTCACTTCTGAACACATTAAATTACAAATAATAAAGAGATTAAACCTGATTTTTCTCGTAAAGCAATTGAAATGCAATTCTGCTTCTTAAGTACAGTTCAAATCTGCTTCACTACGTAAAACTAAAGAATCAAGTATTCCTCAAGGTCTTAGTCTCAAAGCACTTTATACTCAACAAATAAAGGATTTGCTCAAATTTTCATAATCATAAATCAGGATTCCCATGCAATTTCCTTCTTCTCACTGTTATAAAGCTATTGTCAGATCCCTACAATATACCTACAGAGTTGTACCATTGAAATGAAAGCAGAGTTAGCCAGGAATTTTTAAACCTAATCACATTAGTTATATATTCAGTATCTCACTTACACCTTTCAGAATCCTGGCATGCAAAATGATTAATCGGGGGGGGGGAACAAAACCAAACCAAACCAAACCAAAAACCCCACACCCCAACCAATACATTTCTTAGTACTTTCTTATCTCTTATTTCAGTTTCATACACCTCAGCAATGAGGCTACCTACGCACATATCTTTTCCAGACTTTCTTACAGCTTTTAATCATCTGTCACCAAACAGTGGCTTCACTTTCGCATTTCTATCTTACCAAAATACACATATTTGTGATTTCTTTCTAAATCTAATACTTTATTTGCTCATGAGGCAAGACAGTGTCTGCACATGTCAAATGGGTCATAGTAAAATACTGTCAGGAGCTCCTTTATTCCAACTGTCATAGGAAAATAGTGCAATGATCCTAATCAATAGCCTTTACTGGCTTTTTGTTATTATTATTATTATTATCCAAGACACAGGTTTTTTTAAGAAACCACTACATGTGCAATAACCTTTTTTTTCCTTTGAGATTTCATAATGACAGCTAGGTCAAGTTGAAACTGTAGTCCAGTATACACGAATTCTACCAGGACTGGTATAAGGCCACAGGCTCTGTACTGATCTCGCAGTGCATGGTCTCAGGACCTTGCTGTACCTGCTTGAGCCTGTACTAGTTTTAGCTTGCCTTAACGAGTGTCTAGTGCCCAAGTGACAATTGTCAGAAAACTGTATTTCCAAGAGCTGATGAAGTTTACAAAAGTAACTGGTTGGTCCAAGCACACTGCCGTGTCCAAGCATTGTAGACAGCCACACAGGCATATCAGAGAGCTCGTTCAGCTGCCTCACATGTTTTAAATTTGTCTTAGTTGTTCTTTGACCAGCTTTACTAATGTGATGCTCATTTACAGTAGATTTACTTCTTTTCAGTCTCAAGTTATCTCCAGCTCCAACAGTATAATACTGTTTCAGTCATGTCCCTATCCTTATTTTGTTCCAGAACACTTGCCTCTAAAAAGGATCAAGGAGAGGATCTTTTATAGTGCAAGTCTTTATTTAAGGCTGATATGATTAAGTTTCATTTAATGAGTGATGCTTCGTTTAGACATATTTGGGACCGCACTCTCAAATTCTCAGTAAAATAAGTCACTATAAGCCTCAAAAAACAAGCCCCCCCAGATGAACAGTCCCTTCTGAAACAAAATTTCAAAGATGGGTTAAAATACAGGAACTGAACCAGAACCTAATTACAGAACCTTATGTGGTAACAGAATCAGTATAGCAGTTTCCAAAGGAATATAGTAACACATGGCAAAACACCACAGCAACATTAGTCCACATTTAAGAAGTAATTCAACATCAGAATGAAAAAATGAAGATAATTACCCAATTATTGGGGCAGACTGATGTCAAGCAAAAAGACAAAACTTGCTCCCTGTTGTTTACCCCACTACCAATTCTAACAAAAGAGCTACTTCAGCTATTTGAGCTCAAAAACTACTGTTGTCCACTGAAATTAGGCCAAGGAGGATTGGAAATCATCTCTGTTTGCAGCAACTTGAAGGAATCAATCAAGTTGTTCTTGTGAATTCTACTTACTTGTAAGAAATTGCAATTTCACCACCTTCCTAACAGCACAGTTAAACTCCTGCTATGAAGTCAAGTTCGTTGCATGTTTTGTATTCAAACAGTTTTGACAAAGCTAGCCTAGACTTTGAATGAAGATATCAGGGAGGAGCAAGGTTTGTCTGCTCACCGTGAGAAAGGAGCCAGGAGCCAAGGGTGAATGCAAGAGAAGCAGGGTAATGCCCTCATCTGACAAGGAGCCAGGGCACTGACACAGCAAGTCGGGGTCATGATTAGGCCCAGAGACAGTGGCCAGGGACAGTCTTGGTGCAGTGATAGCCTGATAAGTCTACTGGGGCAAGGTAGGTCTGAGACCAGGCCAGAAAGCCGTGTCCATGGGTCCAGGCTGGGTCAGTACTGAAGTGGTATGAGCCTGGGCACAGGCACGGCTGCTGAGCAGTGGCAACACGGCTCAGGCAGGGGCAGCAGGGACAGCCTCTGCTAAGAAGCAGCTCCTCAGGGAAGGAGGGCAGCCCAGGCTTCTGGATTCTCATCAGCGGTGGAGGTAACCTTTGACTAAATGCCTTCACCCATCCCACTGAGTGCCTTAACTCAGCCCACTGAACTTGTAGGAAGGGGGTTGTGGTCAGGATCCTGACAGAATGGGCAAGAAGAAAATGTCATATGTCAGTCATCTCCAGTAAAAGCTGTAGCTCTTTTGATTTCTTCTATCTTAGGAGAAATCTCAACTGAATGTTATTTTAACTACTTACCGTTCAAGATTATTGTAAGGACTGAGTTTATTTATGGGACAGTGACTATTGAACTTGAAGACTATGTGCAAAAACTAAGGCATGTAATTTGTGCCATTGGGTTATTAATACTTATTCCTGCTATTTAAAACTAATAGCTCTGTCACCTTGAGAAATACTGTATAGTTTTTCCATGCTTATTCGTTCAGCCATATCCTAATTCTGCAAAAACTCATTGACATGTTCAGTTTCCCAGTGTAGAAAGTGATGTCCCTGATTTTCATGTACAAAAGCTAATTTAAGATACAAAGCTAAAAAGAACTACACAAAAACACATATATATGTTTATAGAAAAAGTACATTTGAAATCCGGACTTGTTTGTTTATTAGTTTTCATATCCTTTAAATACTTTCTACTGTATCCACTATTAGCTTAACTTATGATTTCAGGGATATTTTGCTCTTTTTTTCCATCTATTGCCTTATCTTAAAATTCTGTTTATGCCAGATATTATTTTGATGCAAAGTCAAAATTGAGAAAGCATTGTGAAATATTGTTTTAAGGTTATTTCAAGATTCTTGGCAAAGTTCTTCAAAATACTAAGAACTTGCAGCTGATTTTGAATAGTAGATTTCATTTTTACTGTGCTGCTTATATTACAGGCTTATATTTCATATTGACATTCTATATAAAGAGCTATATTATTTTCTTCTATGATATGAGACAGGGTACCTTAAAATCCACAAAGAGGTTATTTAGCATCTCCTGAGATTTTTTCCTCACAAAACTTATTTGAATATACTCTTGTTAAATTCTATGTCTTTTCTAAATCTTACCTAAACAAATGAGAGCTATAGCTGACATCTATGGCCCTGCCATGACATTCTAGAAACTAGTTTATATGCTCCAGTGTACTGCTGGCTGCGTGCTCTGTGGAACAGCGTCATGATGGAAAGACACAATGTGAAGATCATCCTACACTCTAGACAGTGGCTATAGGTTATGGGTTAGAAAAGACTGAGCACAGACAGATACAAGGCTGTAAGTCTAAAGCACTACAGACTTGAAATAAGTTAGTAGCTGAGTAATTGCTTTGTGCTAACTCCAGAAAACCGTAAATGACCACAGGGTGCAAGTACAGAATCACATTCATTATGTGATTAGTATTTTTCCACCAGCAACATTTTTAGCTAAACTATTAAAGGGCAGTCAAAGATAAAATGTCTGAGGAGTCTGAAGTGGCTAATACATGCGTAAGGCTGCAAGGAGAATTTATCAGAGCTGGGGACATTCAAAGCTGATGCATGAACAAGTAGGAGATTCAGTAATAAGGGCTGTCAATACAACACCTTCTCCCAATAATAAAATCAATAGGGAAAAAAAAAGTTAAACTCTGACAGCACAAAGTGATTTTGCAGCTTTCAGCCTCAAGAAGATCCATGTCTCTCTTAGGAGGCACAGCTGAAATTTATTCCTAGACATTTTGGGAATGCTACCATTCTGTAAGTTTGTGATCTATAAGAAAAACTCACTGCTGGGAAAAGCAGATAATCTTCTGGGTTAGGGAAAGGATATTTTTCTCACAAATAAGTAAACAAGTAATAAGCTAGAAGGGCCAAAAGAAGCACATGGGAAAATTCAGAGAACTAGTATTATATTTAGTAATTACGGCAAAGTAGTATGCCAGCCAGTCTCTGTAGGGAAATAACTTTATCTTTGCCACTAATTCACATTGTTATGAATAAAAAGTATCTTACTAACTGATATATTTCAGTCCAGGAAGAGGACAGTTTTACTCCACCCAGTCATATTATCACAGACCAGTTTAGGATGCTCATATTTCATTTGTATTCCCTACAGCCTGCTTGGTTATCTGAGGAAGGCCATTGACCCTTCCCAGCATGGACTGCCATGACAAATAACATTAGCTCAGTGGGCTCTCTTGATCTGTAAAGGACAAATTTTGATCCAAATTGCACTAGTGATTTGGGGTTTGGGGTTGGTGTAATAAAATATGTAAGAACACAGTAAGGAGTTTGCCTCGCGACATGAACTTTCCTGCATTTATAGATCTTTTCTGATACTTCATTTCACTGTTATCAGTGGTGCCCATCACATTCTGTAGCAAACAAATGGTCAGAGTCCATTAGGTTTGCCTTTTTGTTTGAATGAATTAGGTATCGACATGTTCTTATCTAGGACTAGGGGGGAAAATAAAACCGGAACAAATTCCTATATACAGAGACCATGATTATTTATTACTTGTATTGGAATATTTCATCTTCACTGAGAGCTACTGTAATCTATGGAAATTTATTGCTACTTATATTAAGAGCATTTTCTTGGTTAGAATTATGATGTGCTTTACTGATTCAAATCAGTTTTGGCTGATTTTAAAATTAATCAGTTTCATATGTAAATATGTTTTTAATCTCTTGCTTCTCTTCTGAGTTCTGCAACTGAACTAAATAGTCAATAAAATTCTCTAGCTGATTAGGATTAAAATTTTTAAAGAATAGAAGTCTTATTTCTCAGTTTCTTAAATAGAGAAAACACTAAACTATTTTTCTAAAGAATATGAAAGCAGTACAACAGCATACTACAGCAAAACTTGAATCGTCTTCTATAACCCAGACATTTTGGAATGAAAAAAACTTGGGTACACATGAATTTCTACAAAGTCCAGAGCCCTCAAGTGTAATGCCTCTGTAACAGTAATGCTGTTAGAAGAAGAAAAGTGTCAGAATGGACTGGGACATGAATTCAAAGAAAATAAAACCAGAAAAATGTAGGAGTGACTAACAAGGAGGTATGGGAAAGAAAAAAAGAAGTAGGAACTGGTTGAAGAAGGTGGAATTAGAGTTTAAATGAACCTTGGCTGCCATACGAAGTTGTGTATGTTGTCTTAAAATAGTGAAGGCATAGCTTGCTCTGCATGCAGTGTGACAACTTCCTTTCACTGGGAAAAAAAATGGGTGAGAGAAAATAAGAACCAGCAGCCAACGAAGTGGAGACTTGGGACATCATTCCTGAAAGGTTGTTTAGCCTGCCTTTGTTCACTCTTGGAAGAGATGCAAATAAATATGTGCCTAAAACCTCAAATTAGACTTGAATGGCCTGGAGAACATTGTATTTACCTTGTGAGTGAAGGAGATTGACTTGAAATAAGAAAAAGGAGGTACTCATTTATAAATTAAAAACATATCTTCTCATCAAGAAGAGCTGTGTATGATGACATTCAATGTCATCACAGTACTCTGAATGATGCCAAGCAGGACAGTATTTTTCCCAGGTTGTGACAAAAAGCTGAATTCCCAATAATGGTTTGCAAATGAAAAATAAGATTTTAGGTAAGGCTTAAATGAACCATTTCAATGTAAGCTCTTAAAAAGATTTATAAACAAATTCATTGTTTTGAAAATGGTGCATAAATAGCTTAAGTTTGAAATGTAGTCTTTAGAAGCCAAAAAGTTAGAACTAGTCTTTCATTTATGAAACAATGAAATGGAATAGTTTGATATTTCTCTTTTTCCCAAAAAATATTCTTAAAGAAACACACTGAAATAAACATTCTTGGAAAGTATCAGCTTTGGCAATAGGACATTTTTAAATGCAGAATAACTCATTGGAAGAGCCTGTAGCTAATGTAATGTTAAAGCCATCTTTTCTGGTGAAGGGGCCTGACTTCTCAGCATGATAGTTGCCTATTCACAATATTCTTTCTATGCAACAGATATACCTGATGCAGAATAACTTTATGTACTGTAATTCCTCTTGAGAATTAGATAGTTGTTTAAAAAAATCATGTTATTTAACTGGGCTGGGGGTGGGATAATTCCTTGGACAATATGGAAGATCAAAATCTGAAACTTTCAAGGAAAAGTTGGTTAAAAAAAATTCTATGAAGTTATTTGATATCATGCCCAAAAATTAGATAAGCAAGGAAGATGCAGAATACGTATTAAACAAAGGAAGAAATGCTCATCTGCATGCTTCCCTGTCAGTGAATCCTTGGAGACAACTATGCTACATTTCAGTGTTTCCTACAAACACGCTCAGTTGCTCAGTCTGCCATCATCTGTGTGGGCTGCCTTCCAGATGAGAACATGTGGGAAAGCACAGTGTCTAAGCTTCATGTTAGTCAGGGACGTTAGCCAAATGTCTGAAATTGATAACTGGGAGCAGGACCAACAAATTCTTGGCATTTGATATGTGGTTAGGTTTTTGGGGAACTAAGCCAAGGAATTCTTCATAGGACTCCTAGGAAAAATCTACTGAATGTGTTCTAAATAATGCTCTCACTGTACTATTGAGATATGGTAAGTACTGGTGAATTCAGCAGTCCTTATCTTGGTGCAGCTCCCATGGACTTTTATGAAAGTTTTATCTAATGTAAAATGTGGATTAATCTCTCATTGCTATTTTGAATGTAACATACAGAGTGAGGATGTCTTCCTGTTAAGGTTTGTTGGTAAAGCCTTCTTTTTTAGAAAGAATTTTGAATGTCATAGTTAGTGCAGTGAAATAAATGTAGGCAGAATTTCCTTTTTAAAATTACAAGGGCGCTATTGTCAAAAACATAAACTCTTTTATCTTCTGCACAACATAATTTCTGTACTTTATTTAAGTATTACTGTTACAATAAACCCAGTCTCATAACTGGCTTGAAAAGGGGGAATTAAGAGGAAAGTTATGTGTTAGCACAAATAGATCTCTTTGTTTTCAGCTTTTTTGGTGTTTTTTCCATAAGATACTGTACTATGAAGACAGTCCTATTAGCATCAAAAAGGTACTAGCAGTACTGCGATTGGAATTTTCACAGCAAAGAAAAACACGTGAAGGATTTAGGTGTTTTACTGTTACACAAAAAAAAGATACGACAATTGAGGGAAACCTAAAATAATAAGCAATAGTTGCTAAAATTTAAATTGTAAATGTTTATGGGAACATTAAAGCAAAAATATTAAAGTGTGAATAGTGGTCTTATTTCAAAAAAATTACACATTTTTCTCATCAGTAGCAGAAGACGTAGTGTGATATTCTGAACAGTTGAAACAAGGGCTGTCATTCAGCTGACTTCATGTGAAAGCAAAAGTGGTCTTTCCTATAAGATTCCTGCCCTTCAGTCCACTTACCCAAAAGCTTTTGCTTCTTTCACTCTCTGTCATCTTTACATATGCCCTTTCAGAAGATATTTTCCTTTACAGAAAGTCCAGCTTCACCAGAAACCTCCTCAGGGATATCCTCTGGTACAGAGGAAATTGAACGTGTTGTAGTTGCTCTAGGTCATTCACCTCCGTATCTCAAAGAGAGGTCCAATAGTGATATGGTCAGAACAACCTGTTTTTGCTAAAGGGCTTAATATCTGAGAAACTATGTTGCTTCTATTACTGACCCAGGAGCTGCAGCAGAACCCACCTGAACTTTTCATAGACATATACAGGAGAATCATAGAATCATAGAATCATAGAATCATTAAGGTTGGAAAAGACCTCTAAGATCATCAAGTCCAACCAGAAGATGGTACAGCCTCCTTTGTTGTCTTCATATCTGTCAATAAACACTGATTGTCCATGATAAGGAACTGTTAATGTGGACCAAAACTTGTCTATTCAAGGTGTAAAGCTTGATGAATCTGCTTAGCTCTAAATTTACACAACATTCCAAGATCCTGAGATAAAAATTACTTTTGTGTTCATAATCTTTCATATGCTGTAAACAACCTATTACCAATACAATACCAACAGAGTATAAAATAAAAAGATTACTCTTACAAAATAGCATGGAGTTCAGAGGAATTTTTTCCATTATTCCAAATCATGTAGAAATAAAAGTCTGCTACTTTAATTTCATCCAGTAAATGATGAAATCAATTAATCATACAACTCCCTATATATCATACTCTCAACAGTAAATTCTACAATGACTGGGAAAGAGAAGAAGTAAAGATATAGGGAACCCATTTCCTTAAAGCCTAGAAATAGTGCAGGAAATAAACCTGATTTTTCTGTGGGTTCCAGAAGTTGGAAGGAAATAAAAGAGGATGCAACATTTACTCTAACAGGAGAAACAGAGAAGAGTATTCTTACTTTCTATTCCTTCCACATAGGACAGAGCAATGCTGCAGAAACACACTATTTTAAAATCCAATAAGAACTATTTAGCACAGTATTAAGTAAATTATCACAAAAAAAGCCCTATCGGTATCTTTTCCCAGTTAGAGTTGCTAACGTACATACAGTTCACCATCTTGCCAGTAGTCACACTGATCACCTGGCATAAGAAAGAATTTTCCCATTGGCTTGAGGTGCTGCAGTAAAGGAACTGCTGTAGTAAAGGAAAGCACTTTTTTCTTTTTAATATACTCAGACGTTTTCTTTGTCAAAAGAAAAAAAAAAGAAAAAGAAAAAAGAAAGTGGACACTAGTTTCTCCAAGAACCAAAGCAGCTATGGTTTTCTTTTTTTTTCCTTTTCTTTCTTTGTGTTTCTTGATAATTCTTAGTGCTGTAGAACTGGTGATCCAGCTCATCCATGCTATAAATGGACCAAGGATCATGTATTTTTAAGACATTTTTAAAGGTGAACTGGTTAATTGTTGATCATTCCCAACAGAAAAGGAGGAAATGCAAAGAGAACATCATCATACAAGACTTGACACTAAGTGTTTATCCTGCTTGTCTAGTACTAAATCAAGCTGTTTGAGCTTGATTTGATGTCCCAAATCCTTCATACCTTCCAGTTCAAGTCCCTTTCTATGGGGTTTCCATAGCAAGGTTTTGGTAGCAGGGGGGCTACAGGGACAGCTTCTGTGAGAAGCTCCTAGAAGCCTCCCCCATGTCTGATAGAGCAAATGCCGACTGGCCAAGGCCAAACANCGCTGGAGCAGGTTTACTGGCAGGACTTGTGACCCCATGGGGGACCCATGCTGGAGCAGTCCGTTCCTGAAGGACTGCACCCCGTGGAAGGGGCCCTCGCTGGAGCAGTTCGTGAAGAACTGTAGCCTGTGGGAAGGACCCATGCTGGAGAAGTCTGTGGAGGACTGCACCCTGTGGGAGGGACCCCACACTGGATCAGGGGAAGAGTGTGAGGAATCCTCCTCCTGAGGAGGAAGGAGCAGCAGAGACAAGGTGTGATGAACTGACTGCAACCCTCTTTCCCCGGCCCCCTGCGGCACTGTGCGGGAGGAGGTAGAGAAGAATCAGGAATGAATTTAAGCCCAGGAAGAAGGGAGGGGTGGGGGGAAGGTGGTTTAAGACTTGTTTTTATTTCTCATTATCCTACTCTGATTAGATTGTTAAGAAATTAAGCTACTTTCCCCAAGTTGAGTCTTTTTTGCCCATGATGGTAACTGCTGAGTGATCTCTCCCTGTCCTTATCTTGACACATGAGCCTTTCGTTATATCTTCTCTCCCCTGTCCAGTTGAGGAGGGGGAGTGATAGAGCAGCTTTGGTGGGTACCCCGTGTCCAGCCACGGTCAACCCACCACACCCTTTTAGGCAACAGCTTCCAGCAAGGAAACTTACAGATAGACCTAGCAGTAACAATGGAAACTCTTGCCGCGTGAATCCAAGGTTATCTCTAGAAGAAGTTCTAATAGCATTTTGCTTCCTCTGCAAAGCACCTACCAAATCAGAAGTAATAGTAGTAAGTTTCCCTAGTGACATCTTCAGCAACACTCTTGACAACCACCCTCTCATTACAATTGCCTTACCAGCAGAAAGGACAATGAGAAAGATCTATTCATTCACTCTTCACTGATATGAAGATATGTTGACATTACAGGAAAACCTCTTGAAAGGAAGAGAATAAACCTGAAAGTTTCCAGTTAACTAGATGAATGAAAGTAGACATTTTTATTTGAAAAGATTGTAGTGGCAAAGCGAATAAAGAAATGTACCCGTAAGGACTTACTGGATGTCAAACAAGAGTAATCACTAAATTGAACATGTCCCTTAGCTTGTCTCGTGAAGCAATATAGCATGATGTCCGGTAGTGCATTCAAGGTCACCTGTTTGTTGCAGTCTTTGTCAACTGAAAATGTCAGGTTGAGGTGACTATCAGTGTATGTTAATTTATGTATCTATTTTAAATATGACTGGTGCATGTAGTCTATACAAAACTGATTTATTTTAAATGTATAAGATGCCAAACATTGCCAAAGTCTTCATGTATAAAAGTAGTTCATGTGCAGTATAGCTACCAAGTTCAAATATATTCAGAATATGCAGAAAAGAGTTATAAGTTTTGTAGCTTGCTGTCTTAAATTAGTCCTGACATTTTACTCTAAACAGCTCTAACTTCCCATATCAAACACTACATTGCTTTAATCGTACCCTTGCTATAAACAATTTAGTAAATCTTTAACTTTTGGTTCCATTTCCTTTTTCATACATGTATTATTTAGCTCTATACCAACACATGAAATAAATTCTATCTTCCCTGTAGAATCTTTCTTTAATATACTGATTGCTAAGTGGAAGATAACTACTCCACTGAAATTCATTTTTCAGTTTTTCACAGTAAATGTTATTTACTGTAATATGTAATGAAAGCCAACAATTCAGCTCTGGGGTACCATTAAACTGACAGATATGCAGTAAGAGTGTTTTCATTATAGAAGTGTCAACACTTTATTTCTTACAAGAGACATCAACAGCAGAAACAATCACCTGCTTTTACCAGCCCTTCTTGGAATTTTGAGAATATCTCTGCGTATAATGTATTTGCTGTTCTTAATAACATTTGTTATATTTTTACAAATAAAGCTTGACTCGTTATTTCAGTAGCTACAGATAACTTCTATAGTGTGCTCTAGGGAGAACAAACAATGAAATTTCACTTTACATGTTTAAAACAACATGAAAATATAGGCTGCAGAATGAATAATAGATCAGGAAACAGTTTATGAAGTTATTTGACATCGATCTTCCTGCAAAATCTTTTTGAACGCAAATATGTTTAATCTTTTTTCCCACTAACAGTGTCAGGAAGTAAATCTTAAGTGAGCATTGCTATTATACATTCCTACTCTATAATCTTTATTGAATCACTAAGTTCAAAAATCACTGACCCTGCAAGGATGCAGGTCAACTGCTTTCCTGAGAGCAGTTGATAAAAAAAATTAAATTATGTTAGAGATAAGAGTCTACGTTTTTCAAACTACATTAATAGGGCCATGGAGAACACATTTCTAAGGGTTAGTAAATGTAATTTCTGAGTCTGCCAGTCATAAATATAGAACTGTTTGTGCCCATATCCTAAAAAGTTTCATCTGTTTTCCAGGAACATTCATCTTCATTTGAACAATGAACAATGAGAATCTACAAACAACCACACAGCAAAGTAGTTTGCAAAAGTAGACATTTGCTTTTCCAAAGTTGCCTCATCACACCTTGGTGCTTATGTATTTTTTCTGTAAGAGGACACTTGCAGTTATTAGCAAATGTACATATACTTTCACTGTGTCCCCTGGCCACTCAAGCAGAAAAAGGCCCATAAGAAGTAGATACGGAGATAAACTTTGTGAGAAGCTTTTATATTTCTATAGAACTTATTATGTACAATTACTTTAGAAATCATACTTTTTAGTATTTACTTCATCCAGAAACAAAATGCAGCCAAAGCTAGGGTTCACCCTAGATATCACCTAGGATAGCAATTGCTTTACTACTAGGAAGTAGCACTAAATAGTATTAGGGATAGGAAATAAATAAGAAAAAGTTCTCAGTAAAATTGAAAATACTGTGGGAATTCACAGAGGAAAAAAATGTAAATGGTTTGTTGAGATTAAAACAAAACTCTTTATTAATTGATTCTTAGAGTAATTTCTTTTCCCGTAAAAGGTAACCTGAGACCTCATGTTTTTTTCTTTTTTGTTTGGTTTTGGTTTGGTTTGGGTTAGGTTGTGTTAGGTTGGGTTTTTTTGAGATAAAAGAATGTTTCCCAGGAAAAAAAGGTTCAGGAGTTCAAGTAATTTCTCTTATAAAAATAACTGTTATATTTTGTATGATGGGACTTTCTATCCAAGATCCAGATTTTAACGTGCACAGTCTGGAGAAGGCCAGTCTACACAAGATGACATATTTGCAGTAAATTGTA
>WAAD01021832.1:67575-128683 GCA_013389945.1 Fregata magnificens | reverse complement strand
TCTAACAGTTATGAAGAAACTCAGATGTGAAAGAGCTTAACTAATAACTCTTGCATGTAATCAGCGTGGGCAACAAAAGAATGGAAAGTGATTTAATAGCAATAGTGAAAAAAGGGCTTTAGGAAGACTCACACAGATCAGTTGGTCTATATTCTATGCCATAGAAACCGGTAGAAAAGATACAAAATAACAAGACATTTGGGTAGGTAAAACAGGGAAGATTCAACATGAGTTTTTTGCAGAGGATAATTCTGATTCACAAACCTACCACAGTTCTCTGAAGGAGCCAATGGGCATATGTGTGAGAGATTCAAGTAGTACTAGTTGTTAAAAAAAAAAAAAAAAAGATTAAAACCGACACCAAAGACTCTAAAACAAAGTTATCATGAGATAAGAGAAAAGAGACTAAATATTCATACAACACAATAGGACTTAATTTAGCTATTACTACGCAGGAAAGACAGCATGGAATCCTTGTGGATATACCTATGAACGCACCAGCTCAATACTCAGCATTGATCATAAAGGGGAAGGAAAAAAAAAAAGCTGGGAATTATTAAGAAAGAACTAGAAAATAAAACTAAAAACATAATTATACCTTTCTAATAAATCCATAGTAGACTCACATACTGAATACTATATGTAGGTTTGAACTCTCAATGTGAGAGAGGATATAAGCAGCCTAAAAAGATGCAGAAAAGGGCACAGAGATGTTCAAAGCATGGAATAACTTCTGTGCAAGGAGAGATTAAAAAGAGTTGGGTTCTTTGCCCTGGAAAATAAACAACTGATGAAAAATATAAAGGAGTTTTATAAAATCATAACAAACAAGGACAAGGTGAACTGTTAATAATTGCTCCCTATTTCTCATTACATATTTCTAGGAAGCATCCAAAGAAGTTATCAAGCACCAGGTTTAAAGCAAACAAAAGGAACTACGTTTTCACACAATATGTAATTAAATTGTGGAATTCACTTGCACAGGATGTTTTCGATGCCAAAAGCAAAAATGGTTTCAAAAGCAATCGGACAAAATCAGAAAAGAAAGCTTGGGCTTTAATAGCCCCTTCTACCAGGGCTATTAAACACAATGATGCAAAAGGAGAAAACATTACCGCACACTAAGAAACGGGAAGGCTCATCTGCACATTTCTGAAGAGCAGAATGAACCAATCTGATGGGTATCAGACAGCAGCTAAGCTTCAACATTGCTAACACATAGATCACAGAGATTCAGGCTTTAAAATGAATTTATGGAGCACATGGATTATGGCTGCAACTGATAATTTACTATTGCACTGTCAACCTACTGGATGTTGATTAACATCCTTCCCCAGGTACAACCATAGTTAAAGTGTATGTTAAGGACAAAGAGTTAAGAGTGAAACAGAGAAATGTTTGGAGAACAAGGTATTCTTTCAGGAGACTTGTGATATATAGATACAGCAGGTTTACCTAACTGGCTGAGATTCCAATAGGTGATATTCATTCCCGAGATGAAAACTATCTGCCTTATGTAGTTACCAGTGATGATACCCTCTTTGGTTCTAATGGGTGTTCAACATTCACACTATGGAATAATTTCTGTGGGAGCTGCAGTTAGTCTATTGTGCATGTTACACTCAAAAATGCCTTTTAAAAACTAAGTAAAAACATTAAGGTCACAAAGCAAAGCATGCTAAAGTATGAAAATATCAAAATGAAGTCTGTCACAACAGCTGTAGTGTTACAATACAATCTTCCATGTTATGATTGTATATTTTGTGTTCTGTATAATGGATAGCATCCAGGGAATGAGACTAATTCAAATACTCTTTTTTTATCCTCTCTGTTCAGTGTGTGGCCCCAAGCCTTGTTTACTGAGTGGCATCCAAGTCGTGCATGAAATAAGATGGTTTTTTGTTTCTGGCTTTTCTGTGGTACTCATCACTATAGCATCTGAATATCTCAACAATCTTGGTGAATTAATCCTCACAATGTACCCTCAGATGTCTGGAATGATTTTAATTCCTCATTGAAGAAAACTATGAGAGAAATGATGTGACTTCTTCGTGGCCACACAGGAAGTCTGCATCAAAGACAGGAAGACAATTTAGATCTGTTCCTTCTAAGGGGTGCCAAGCATCTCCTGAACTCATCCTTCAGAAGAAACACTGTGAGGATTCCTGCTCTTCCAGCAGACCTGCAGTTCATCTGTAGCATAAACGTTCTCCAGCAGGGGTGGGATACCATGGACAGGGACCTCATTCCCACCACACCGTATATCTAATCCTGTGAATTGGGAAAAGTGGCTCTAAGGATTCATCGCTGCAAGATTTGCAAAGCCCTTGGAGATACTCAGATCATCAGCACGATGAAGGGCAAAGTATGACGTTTTGTTGTTACAATCTTTTGCCGAAATTTCTCCTCCTGATTTGCATTCTCTAGGATTCTTGCCAACATGAGGTATTTTACGTTATATTTTTCTAAAAAGTCTCAAGCAGGGGCAGTGGTATGGGTGTAAGAAATCAACAACTGACACATGGACTGTTTCTGTAATGTTAAAGATTGCAATTTATAGCTGTGCTGTAGTTCATAACTATGAATTAAAACTTTATGAAACGGTCTTTATACACTGCACTTGTGCTCTAAGAGCATAAAACCTCACAAAAAATTACCCTGATACACTGCTACCTTAAGGGTCTGTCTCACACCTACCAAATCCAAGAAACTGAGAGTAAAGCTCAGTCTCTGTTCGTCTATTGTGTTTCCTATTGTGCCTACATATTGCAGCATTTGTGGTCTGTAAGATCACCCACTGTAGGAACAACTTTCAGTTCTCTGTGACAATAGGGTGAGCTGAGGACAGACTGGCAATCTTTGGAGATGAATTTCCTGCCCTTTGTGGGTTTCAGTTAGACTCTTAGCATTATTTGAACTTTTGTGGTTTAATTTTCTTTGTTGTTGTTTTAATTCTAATGGCAGAAAACAGGAGAAGAAACAACATCCCTCTGGAGGCAGTGAATCTCAGGATCTGAAGAGTAAATGGCCATGTTTTCTCTTTCTGGCATTTTAAGACACATCAGCAAACAGACAAACCTAGTAGTTCTGTAGAACAGCAAAGGGACATAGAGCTTCTTATTTCCTGGTAAAGATACCAAAAGACTTAGGATCTGTTGATGTTTTATGGCCTTCTGAACTAATTTCTTCCCATTAGCATCCAACCACTACTACAGGCTCAGAAACTACGCACTACCATTCTCTTACTAAGGACTGAAAAAGAAAACAGGATAGAAGAAAGGCTATCGCATGAAGGCAATCCTGCAATAGCAGTATTAGTTGCACAAAACACGCAGGAAAGAAAGCATCTGCCAGCCTGAGACCCAAATATTTGTTTCACTCAACTATTATGGTTTAGAGTTGTGCACATTTTATTCAGAGAATGGGAGCTCTTAATTACTCAGGGAGCAATGGAAGTCCTTGGAAAAGGCAGCCAAAAAAGTCCTGTCCCATGTTCTTAATTTACAGAATTATAGTAGACTGCCCTTCTCTCTCCCCACTTCCAACATCTGTGGGCCAAATCCACTACCTTTAAAATGAAAAAGTAATGAAAAAGATGTTTTCTCTGGCAATGTGCAAGCCTAGCTGGGCAAGGATATTTTTCCACAACCACTGGCGGCTTGAATCAAGTGACCCGTTCAAATAGCGGTGAACTTTGGATGCAAAGATGAGATCAAGAACTATACTTTAGTAACTACAGTTATTAAATTCTTAATGGGGGTCAGATCTGTTTGTTATGTTCTCCCCTCACAGACTCAAAGGACATTATAAAATAATATTTCTTATGTATATGCAGGGACTTTCCCTTTATATGTTTGAAAAAGAATCATAAAATAACTCCTCTGTAAAAATAAATAAGCCACTAAACCAAATAACAAATGACTTCTCCAAGGGGGGAAAGTGCCAGCTATGGGATAACAGTCACTAACTACTGCCATGAGTTTTCTCAAATTCCAGGGATCATCAGCATGAGAGAGTTTTAGTTAGGTCCGTCTTGACTAACACATGCAGAAGGGAACATTTCTGTTTCTTCATTCCTTCATTCTCTTGGGTGTCACAGCTTCCTATCTTTTGCTTCTGTTTATAGTCATCTCTCACCATGTATTTCAGGAAAAGAAAAATCTAAATAAAGATCAGAGCCTGTTCCATTATGTGCCCTTCCTCTTCTTCTTCTCCTCCTTTCTTGCATTTGTGCAGTGTTGTGGCACCTATTAACTACCCATGTTTTCAGAATGACATTATACAAGGTGCAGGATGTACCACTGTGCCCTAAAAATATCAACAACTGCATTAGTCTCACAATAATTAATGGCAGGCATTATGCAAATGACAACTTTTTCACTGCAAAATAATGACATTTCTTCATTTTGAGCAGAGTTATGCAAAACAATGAATTGGGGATGATAAATCACACAGGAGAATTAAGAAAGCCATAACGTTCCTGCCCAGGCAGGCAGAAAGACAGACAGACCAACAATTTAGAACACATTGTTTGTTCTCAAACCGCTATTAAGAAATAAATAAAAGCATAGCCAGTCGGTCATTAGAACGTATGTGTAATTTAGTTTCCCCCCTTTAGGCAACTATGCATAAGGGGATGTTAAATTCTAGCAATTGGATTATTACAAGTCACAAGCAAATTTTTTTTTATTAACCTTAATAAGTCATTCACTCAGAGACTACAGTCATCAGGCAAATAAAATGTATCACATGTCATTCTCCTACACATTAACTAATTTCTTATGCAAACATCACAATGTATGGCAATTACCGCTGCTCAAAAAAACCCCAAAGTCAGTTTCAATTTATTTTATTGCTTTTGTGCATGGCCATTTCCTGTAGCGCTTTATTCTCTATCCCCACATTTTAGGTGCAAAAGAAAAGAAATGCAAGAAACGAGAAGCTACTTCTCTGAAATGTTTCCACACCTTTTTCTCCTCATTGTGAATGCTGTTGGAAAAAGACATAGGTGGGATCCTCCTGCAAGCCTAAAGAAGCTTCTCAAAGGTAAACAGCTAACACTGACCAGCTGCAAGCACCCTCCCTTCCCCACCTCTTTCTCCACTACGTGCTTCCCACCTCCTGAAAGAGCAACCCCTGCCCGGTTCCCCCTGTGCCTCCTGCCGAGAGCCTGGCGCAGGACAGTCTGTGAGCTCCCCAAAGCTACCATTCCTGCATGGCTCCCTGAAAAGCAGGCTTCCCAGCGAGAGTGGGACTGGAGGGTAGCTTTGAACTCCCCTACGTACAACACTCCTCCGCTGCTCCTTACGGTGTCTCCTGCTGGAACGGAAGTATCTATAAGCTTTTTAATAGACAGCACTCCTGGATCTTTCTTTCTAGTGATTCCTGCTGGGAGAGTCTGATGTATCAAAGAATTACAGCGATTAGAGCTGGAAAGACCTATGGTATTTAATAATTTACTCCACCCTCCCACCTGAGCTGGGGTATTCCTTACACTATTTTTTTCTGATGTTCTATCTAGTCTAACTTTAAAGAGTGCCAAATAACTGGGCTCTCACCTCTTCCCTGGGGAGGTTATTCCACAGTGGTATGTCATGAGACTGGAAATTTCCCAAGGTATTCGTGTAATTTCACTTCTTTATGTTTAGTTTTATTAAGCAGGCATCAGTTTTCAGATTCCCAATACTGCCGTTAAGATTTCCTTTCTCTGTTAGTGGAGACTGGAACTGCACCAGTCTTCCTCACATCCATAGCTCAGCATGATATTAACAACATTGTCCACTGAAAAAAGCTGGATTTGCAGCACCTAAAGATTATCCAAAGACTGTTTTTATTCTTCACAGTGACT
Source organism: Fregata magnificens (assembly GCA_013389945.1). Taxonomy (NCBI): domain Eukaryota; kingdom Metazoa; phylum Chordata; class Aves; order Suliformes; family Fregatidae; genus Fregata; species Fregata magnificens. Next base: position 122,835 of record WAAD01021832.1, on the reverse strand, counting down.
TCTGACGAGAACTGGTATGAACAGGGAACCAGGACAGGACCTCTACAACCAATGCAGTATTACCTCCCTTCTAGCCACATCAGCCACTCCCCTCAGGAAGCGCTGGTGGCCGTTCCAAACACACATAAAGCAGAGCATCAGCAAGGACTACATGTTCCCCATGATGCCTGGAGGTTAAATGGTATAGCTCCCGTTAAGCATAGCAAACGGGACTGGAAAAATAACAATTCATGCATCACAGTGAAGAGTCAACTCCTCCAGCTTTATCTGAATCAATAGGAAGATCAACCACCACATTTTCTTCCCTCCAAATGCAAAGTACCCTTGCCTTCACCCAAAGACAACTGAGTACGTCATTGACACAGTCATACAGAGAGCCCAGGAAAGAGAAGAGTTGTGCTGGAAATAACTGGTGTCTTTGGAAACAAAGTGGTAGCTGCTGACACACCCCCTCCCCAGGTCCCCCCACTTACTATCTATTTCAGGACTTTTAAGGTTCAGTGCAATTCACCCCCCTTGGAACAATGCAAAAAATTCTCCACCTCCAGCCTCTCATCCAAAAGTTAATAACATTTTGCAGCTCTCCTTAAATAAAATCCAGCCCATCCTGGATCAATAAGACTGATGCCTATTTCCCTAATGGCAGCCGATTGCCATTTGCTATTCAAATCAGACTAGATAAATTACAGTACATGCCAAGGAACAGGCCAGTGAATTAAGACAGGCCTCCTGAGGACCAGCGATATTATTAATCTTTTAAGACACTATCATATTTCTTCTTGACAGTGTGCGTAGACTCTCAGACATGCTGCACCCAGATTGAAATATCAGCTGCTGCAAAAAATCAATAGCGTTAGAAACACAATAATTTTCTGTCTGCAGGGCCCCCAATAAGCAACACTTGTGTTTCTCGCCCTTTCCACATCTCTGCTACAAATGCATTTGTTTTAAAACCCAGGCGTCAAATCTGAATAATAATTGCGGTGGGCAAAGTTGCTTTTGTTGTCATCCTTTGCCACAGAAGCCACAACTGTGATTCTTGATAAGGTTGCGGTTCTCAGAGACAGCGTAAGGTACTCAAGGGTCAGATACTCACCTAGTATATTTTACCCTTCTCCCCACACCCTCCTGCTCAGTCTCTTGCTCCCTCACTGCAGGCTTTATAAAGACAGATATTGCTAGAGCTCCCGCTATCCCTAAGAAAAATGAAAACAGGGACCTTGGACCTGAACTGACAAAGGGAGACTGTACATGACAAGAAAGCAAAAAGCTTAAGGGATTTCTCTTCACACTGGCAACAGAAAGGGTCAATTCAAACAATTTTGATCTCTTTAGACCTGTGGATGAATTCAATAGAGCCTCTGACAGCCAAGTAAGCTGCCCGCCTGGTTTCTCAGCTACTCTTTATGCTAAAGGGGAGAAAGATTCTACAACTGATAACTATTCCAAAAAGGGTATTTTATGATTTAGGAGAGCAGCGGGCTTAGGGAAAAATGTGGAACTTAAGGGATTGGGGACAAGATGTTAAAATGAGGTTTCTCCTCACTCTTGACATGATGTAGTTTAACTGTGTGAAAGAAACAATTACAAAACACAACAAAATCAGGTCTCCAAACAATTCCAAGCATGAGAATATTCTGCATATAACCGCGTAAGAAAAACATCTACAGAAATGGACCAGAGTGGATAAATCAACTCCAGGTTGGCTAAGTTACTATTCAAGATTGCCAGATCACTGGCATCCCAGGTCAACAGTGACCAGAAAGAGTTGATGAATGTCCCAATGGGGTGAGAGTAGTAAGGCGATGAAATCATTCAAGTTACATCACAATTAGCAGTTGCCTTGTGCCCTTAACACATTGTTAGCAGCATCAAGAGGACCAGAGACCAAAAATATTAACTCCTCTGGCGCTTGCAGAATCTTGGGGGCTTCAATTCAACTTCTATTTAAAAAGTGGGGTAAGGATGGCCACAAGCAATACAAACACAGTCCTGCCTTCTAGTGAATGCTAAGGTGACCTGGCCGATGGCCATGGCATATCAGCAAGGTGCTCATTAGTGAATGGATGAGAAGTCAGCCTGTGCGGTTGTGGAGTATGCTCTACCTTCCCTATGCTGAGCAGAGGACTTGGCTCCTCTTCTCCTTCCTCAGGATTCTCAGCACAGCACCTCTCTCTGGTGCACAAAGTGACAGGCTTAGACAAAAAGGAGAGTGAACTGCCATCAGGCTTGTTGCTAGGGAGGGGGTAATTTTAATTAGAGCTGGCCAGTGGATGAGAATTTTGCTTCTTTCATTGGGACAGAAATAACAGGTTTTCAACATTCTAAAAAATAATATGCTGGCCAAATGCCTTCAGACCTAAACACCTGACGTTTTCAAGCTCTCTGTCACCAGAAGTGACCAGAAAGTTCTCTTTATCAAAGTCTTTGGGCTAAAGAAAAAAGGGAATATTATGATGAAATGACACCTTGTCAATAGTGTTCTGACCAGCTCTAAAATTAACACAACAGCACCATTATGCAATTCTCAATTAGAAAATGAGTTACTTCCCAGTAACTTGCATATCTGAGGAGCAGGCTTGAGATTCAGCTCTTGCTCCTGATTCTCCATGAGTTGGATTTGATTCGTGCATCTCAGTAGAACTGCTCCTGATATATAGAAGTATCACTCTACTTCCAATAGATTTTGTTAATGCCATGTGGGGCCTAGCAGTATGTCGACAACACTTTGTATTATTTAATTTCATTGCTGGTTTTTTTTTTTCTTCTGAGTTTGTCACCTACCTAAATTAAATTCTGCTTTCATTAATCCAGGAAAAACCTGCCCCCAAATTAGTAAAAGACATCTCAGTAACCGGACATTAATTTGGGAAGCTGAAACCAATGCATTTGTAAACATGACCTTGTAAGCCATGTGCATGTGGAGTTCAGTCTAAACTGTGGGGCTTGTATGAGCATGGGTACAAGACTACGAGTGAGCAAGCAGTATGGGGGCTAAGGAATAAATACTGAAGGACCAGCAAGGACAACATCATGGGCTATGAAGGATGGGATTTGAGCCTACCACGTTTCCTCTCCTATCCTCAAATCACTCCTCTGCTTGCTTCTCTTTCTTCTATGTCTCCTCCTATCTGTGCTACTTCCTCTAACTACAGATCACTGCTGCTTTGATTTTGCACAGCAAAAATCATTAGCTCACACAGTACTAAGGCTAGCAGCAGCATAGTTTCTCAGAAGATGTCATAGCATCTATTCTAAGACAATTGAGGCCTACAAATATCACTGAGTGAGAGAGAGAAGAGAAACTCATTTCTCCAGAGCAGATAAGAGGCTAAACCAATGTATACAGCCATGAACACTTTGAGTCAGGCCTTGTGACAAGGTCCTATGGCAGTGCCAATAATGCAGTGGTAGTCTTAAGCTACTCCTGGAATCTGTGCTACATCTATTCAGAAAGCCCTGAAGTTGTAACTGGGCTGCAGTATAGCATCATGGCCACAAAACTCCACACATCAAAGTATCTGACAGCCACTACATTAAGAATGCCCTGTCTTTATGTTTGTAAGCATCCTGAACACCTGAATATGAATTGAGGTCCTCAGAAAGGTGGGAACTTCACGTCACTGGACATTGTAACAAGGCTTTCCCACAGTAAACCTGTACGCCACCTGCATGTATCCTTTTCCTGTTGCAAAGGAACACAATTTATTCTGATCAATATACACTAATCTCTTCCTTTGTTTTTAAGCGTTATTATATGCTACCCTATGCCCTCCCTTATCCTCGTATTTGGAAAAGAAATAATTTCTGTAGTAATTGGCCATACAACTATTGTTCAGGTTCCCCTGATATTTTTCCCCTGGGAAGCAAGATCATCAGTGCAGCAGGCTGGTATTAGCAAGGCCATGTAACTAGATGGACTCCTTCATGCTGAAAAATACTCTCTTGGGATTTAAAAGAAGCTGTGCACATCTTCCTTCTGACATTTCTGTTTCTAAAGCAAAGGATTAGACTGAGGGCAAAAGTACTGTACAAATAAAGCATTAGGGCCATCGCTGCTGGTCAAAGCTGGTTCAGAGGAGATTCTCTAGACAGCCTCCTCTGGATAGATCCTGCTGGAACTGAGTCTGCAGACTGTAATGTTTAAATACCATTCAGAAGTTAAAACATTAGTGACAAACCCAGTTAGGTTTAAAGCCAGATTTCCATTGCAAAATACCCTGCATGCCATCCCTGCTGACAGGCAATGCTAGGCACCGCTGTCAGCTACAGGGTACAAAAGGAAGAGGAAGAAAGTAAATGTATTGCAAGTTTAAGGCACAGACACATACTGCTAACAGCTACTTTCTGATGTTCTTCCTCACCCCCAGTCTCTGCCCCAAGACATTGGTCTGATTTTGCAATACAGAAGAGAACTGGTCTCTGCACAGAAATCTACCCACAGGCTATAACTCCAGGATACCTAAAAAGTATTTGTCTTACGCTGTGCTTGGCCTCTTTAGTCATAGGTGCTGAACAAGACCATCCTTTGAGGAGGAAGCAGCACAGGGATCATCATCAAACTGTGGTGTGATTCACTATGATAAGTCTACCAGCTCATTCTATAAAAACAGATGGATAGAGATGGAAATTGCAAGTGCTTTTAGGGAAGAGGAGCTGGGAGAAGAGTGACAGTACAAGATCTCCATACTAGAAGGGTGGAATAGAGAGTCAAAAGTGCAACTCAAATGGTATGGGTTGTACAGAATACATCACGTGAGACGAAGGAAAAGGAAGATCTGGCTGGAAACGGTCAAAAGACATAAAAGATGAAAAAAGAAAAGCAAGGAACATCGAATGATGAGAAAGTAAGATGAGATAAATCAGGATTTTGGGGGTGGTTGGGGGAAGAAAGCCTAAGCACTGAAAAGATGTCAGCAAATTCAACCCGACTTCACCCAACCAGCACAGGATGGAGTGCCCTCCCTAAAAGCTGCAGCTAGATAAAAACCTCCCTGGCATGGCCAGAAAAATATCCAAATAAAGCATGTATTAGCAAATTTGGATCTTCTCACCTCTTGTTAACGATTCAGTTCAGCTGTGGTCAGAGGTGATGGGAAGTCACTGGTATACAGAGAGCTCTGTGAAACAAGTCTGGAAAAGGTATTGAACTTCTCCAGAATAAAACTCTCCATGGTACATTGAAAAGAAATTGCTGCTGACACTCCCTGGTTGCACCCTTAATAAAGGAGGTTGGGGGAAAGAAGGCCTGACACTGAGAGATCAGGAGCATCCTAAATCCTCCGTTTGCTTTCAGTGCCTCCTGTTGCAATGAGGTCCCACACAGCTGCGGGAATGGAGCCATACACCTGTGCAAGACACCTTAAGTAATGTGTACCAGTAAGCCACGGCCTCTTCCTTTGTCTGAAGAAATACTCCCTCCAACTCGTGGCTAATATCTCCTAAGGGGGGTGGGAGGGAACATCTCACACTGTGGTAGCCCCACTGTCTCTCTCACGTGGGTAGAAGTACGATTTCTCACACTCACACGACTCTATCCCTGCACTGGAACCTCTGGTGGAGACCCTCCCAGATCAGTTACAGGTTTTAATTATGAGATGACAGTACCGATGGCTGGCTTTGCTTGAACCAGCATGTGTCACTGAAGCCGATGGGAAATATGTAAGAAAGAGACCCAGTTTAATTAGCCTGAATATTTTACAATGATTATTTTCTACAAGCAAACCCTCCCACATCTTATTTGTCACCTGGCAGGTTGCTGTTCTTATCCACCACGATCTCTCCTTGCCTCTTCGTGTCATAAAAAACCAATGGTGAAAATGACAGACAGATACAAACAAGATTTTGGTAATTACAGCACTGTGGCTGGTGGTTGTTTGAACATCGTTTTATTTCTTCCAATCAAACAAGTCCTTGGACTTCACAGCCCTAGAGCTTCAGACAGGGGTGAAGCTGATTATATTATGACATTACAGTGCAGACTGGCAGATCAGACAAAGTGGATTTCACTCAGTAATTAAACTGCAGTATCTTTCGTCTAAAGTCCAGGGCAGGATTAATCGAAAGGTAGCTCTTTATCATTGCGATTAGTGCTGGGATTTGAAGAGTGAGTCCACAGATTTCTGATTTCATAGCTCGTCCTGGGTACCAGCTTATCGGTGGCTGCACATCTGTCTGACTTGTAAAAATAGCATGAGGTCAAGATATATTTGCCAAGTTGCACCATTTCCTTTCTTTTATTTTTAGCTGGAGGAAATTCAGATTGATTTAAATATTACAGTGTCCTTTGCCTTTCTGTGGCAGTACGAAGATTTGTATTTAAGACCTGTTAACATATAACTCTGCCCCCATCCTAAACAGCATGTATCTACAGGACAGACTCACAATTTTCTCTCTAGCTTTACCTTTATTATTCAGGGCCCAAAAAAATCCACCTGATCTTGGGAAACAGAACAATACAAATTTAAAAGACAATAGCTTTATAGCTGCTCTAAAATGGTCTAGCAAATCACGTTTCAAGCTTTCAAGGAGCTCCTAAGATTTACTGGATTAAAATAGAGTTTTCAGATTTTGTTTTTGTGTCAGCATTGCTTAAAAACCCTAACACCAAATACCAGCTGATGCCTTTTTTTTTTTTAAGTTTCCAAAAAGCTTTCAATGCTCCTGCTTCTCCTCACAACTTTAATAAACACAGAGCTGGGAAAATTTGCTCTGTGCAGCCAGACAGTTTCCTTATGCTGCTGGCTAGGGAAACAGCACTCCTGGCACCTGTCCTGATTTACTCACTGGAGGAGTGGAAGCAAGGCAGGGAAAAGCAATGGATATCTCTCTTTACTTTCTTCTGCAAGTAGTCACCATGTTTAGGAAACAGAAAAATCAAGGAAATAGAAAGAAAAAACACTATTTCTTCCTCCCATCAGCAAAACAGAGTTAGGATCTAACTTCAAATTCCAGGGATACTCTCTACCTAAAATTTGGTGAAGACAACGCTGTTTCTGATTAGATCCTAGGGGGACAACCCCAGTAAGAATCCCAACTCCCCCAAAGTGTGTTGAGGGTGACTTGGCATTTGCCCTTAGGAAGTCATACACATTTTTAGGTTCTTTTCATTACATTTTCAAGTCATGGCAGTCACAAAAACCAGTGAACCACAGGCCACTATTCCTAGGTTCCAACTTTTTCCTCAACAAAGACAGATAAAAAAAGAAATGTATTTGTGAAAAAATTTATTTGCAGCTGAACAGGGTTTTTGCAAGACAGATGCTTTTACTGAAAATGTTAGGAATTTTTGTGGCAAACTCTCAGCTGAAAATCAAAAGTATTCTCTCTGGAAGTCAATTTTCAAGAGTCCTTTAAAATTTTTAGCCTTAAAAAAAACAAGGCACAATTTACACTGTTTTGTTTCATCCACAGAACACACAGCCCAGTGCCTAGTGCATTCTGCACGATTCAAATGTGATTTAGAATAGCTTGGCCCATCTCTACAGCAGGACAATCTCCAAAATGTCCTTTGACATTTTGCCTATAGCAACGTCTCCTCTCATTTGTATGAATCTTTGATGTAGATTATGAAGATCTAAAGCAGGGGCAATCTCTTAATTTCTACTCAAACATTTACTACAAACAGACCCTAATTCTGTTTGGGGACTGGGGTAGTACTACAATCCAAATAACAAACGAAACAATTCCCTAGGCAAACAAACTATTTTATTTGCAGTTTTATTGTTATTGTTATTTTCGTAATGGAATTTACAGAGAAAAAACCCAAATTATTCATAACCATTCATTTTAAGTCTTGAAAGCTATTTCACAGCTCTCAGCCATAGAAGACCCTCAGTGTCATGCAGCCTGGTTCCCATACAATAAAGAACTTACAATTCCACCCAGCAATACCTAACGTAATCCTAATGACTAGTGTCTGAATGGGCACATACCTTTTACTAACACATACGATCTTAAATTAAGGAGTGAAACCAGCAGAATATCACAAAATACCTTGGAAATTTGTTTTAATAAGTACTTTCACTGCCCAAACACTTACAAGTGGGGAGAGAAGAGAAAATCTAGCCAAGCAAACAGGCAGAAGCACAGAAATGTCATACAGATGAATGATGAATAGTGCGTTTCTTGGTCAACTAATAAAGACACAGATAAGTAATATCAGACAGAACAGTTTCAGTAACCGTTGTTTAAATGGCTAGCAAAATATGTAATAAAATCTCACTGCTATACTTGTTCTTTGTAGAGGTGTGAAGGTGAGAATTTTATTCCTAGTCCTGCTGCTGATACTGTAGATACGGATTCAACTCCCCTAGGGATTTCAAATTCAGACCACTAAAATATTCCTTAGACCAAACTGAAAACAAAATGCAAATGAACTAGTGCTGATCCTAATCTCGTGCTGTTTCCCTCCTGCCTTTCACCGTTTTTCCCCATTTTTCCTCTGAAAATTCTAACATGTTTTTAAAATATTATTAACCAATCTAATAAGTACCAGCCTTTATATTTACATTTTTTCTCATTTCTGAGTCTTTGTATTATGGCTTTGATCATAAATTCAGTGCCTTCCCTCCAATCACAAGGACTAGAAACTTATTTTGCAAACAAAAAACAAAGATCTTGACATTATCTGTTTGCTTCAAGAGTAGAATCTTTAAGAAAAACATCAGATATTATGACACTTTCAGTAACACTGCAACCACTGCCAGCAGAGTAAAACATTAATCTAGGTGTGCACATCTCTGGTTTTCACATCATGCATAAACACTGAAATTCCACAAAAAGAGCCTTATAGTTATGAGTTGCTCTGGAGAAAAGCTGGATATCATAGCATATCCACCATTTCACAAAGCAGTCAATCAACAAATGCTTCCTACTACATAGGAATGGACCCTAAAATGCCAAATCCTGGCTTTGTGGACACAGTGGCAAATTTCATATTCATATAAACTGGGGCAATATTTGTCCCAGTGTAAATAGAACCATAATTAATGTTATGTTTTACAGAGTTCCTAAAGAACTACAAACTTCTTCCACCAACCACCTGGAAAAGGGGAAAATACATGTCTTGCAGCATGAGGTTGCTTTTTGAAATTACATCACAGCTGAAAGCTTGGATAAGTCCAGCTAAGAGAAGAAGATAAATTCCCAGCCGTCAGTACCAAAAGTGACTGCATATGTTCCCCAAACTCAGAAGATGCTGTCAGCATCCAGTTCCTAGGCCATATGTTAGTCAGATGAACTAAATTGATCCATAAACCTAACCAGGAAGTTATCATGAGGGCTGAAATTGTGATGCACTGATTAAGAATCTGTTTATCTCAATTAAAGACATAACCATAATTACTTTCAGTTGAGTCACTCACACTCCTGTAATGTACCCATCCTCAAATGATATTTAACATCGTATACTAAGTATGTCAAGCATTCATTCCATTAATAATACTTTGTACTTCTATTCTGCTTTTTATCCCAGGAGCCCAAAGCACTTTGTGATCATTAATTAATCAATGCTACCACCACCTCTGCATTGGAAATAGTTGGCTGGAGTCCACTCAATGACCCTGGATGATAGCTGGAGATGTGATCCTCACTCTTCTTATCGTCTATCCCAATTCTTAACCAGAAGACAAATCATCAAGTAATAAAACTGAGTGACAGTGGCTTCCCTAAATTCTGAGTACCGAGTACTAAGCACAATCAAAATAAATTTGTCAGAGTAAGCAGAGATCATAAACTTTGCCTTTACCAAGGTAGAACATATGAAAACCAGAATTATCAAAAATGAAAAAAAGAAATAGCATAACTTACAATTTCCTGAATTAACACCAGGTTTGCCAGGGTAACAGTATCTTATTCCACTGCATGATCATTAGAATCATAGAATGGTTNTGAGCTTCTCATCAACCAACACCCCCAAGTCCTTATCCTCAGGGCTGCTCTCAATCCATTCTCCGCCCAGCCTGTATTTGTGCTTGGGATTGCCCCAACCCATGTGCAGGACCTTGCACTTGGCGTTGTTGAACTTCATGAGGTTCGCACGGGCCCACCTCTCAAGCCTGTCAAGGTCCCTCTGGATGGCATCCCTTCCCTCCAGTGTGTCGACCACACCACATAGCTTGCTGTCATCAGCAAACTTGCTGAGGGTGCACTCAATCCCACTGTCCACATCGCCAACAAAGATGTTAAACAGCACCGGTCCCAATACCAACCCCTGAGGAATGCCACTCATCACTGGTCTCCACTTGGACATCGAGCCATTGACCACAACTCTTGGAGTGTGACCATCCAGCCAATTCCTTATCCACCAAGTGGTCCATCCATCAAACCCATGTCTCTCCCAACTTAGAGACATGCATGTCGTGCAGGACAGTGTCAAATGCTTTGCACAGGTCCAGGCAGATGTCATCAGTTGCTCTTCCCTTATCCACCAACGCTGTGACCCCATCGTAGAAGCCCACCAAATCTATCAGGCACAATTTGCCCTTTGTGAAGCCATGTTGGCTGTCACCAATCACGTCCTTATCTTCCATGTGCCTTAGCATAGTTTCCAGGAGGATCTGCTCCACGATCTTGCTGGGCACAGAGGTGAGACTAACTGGCCTGTAGTTCCCCGGGTCTTCCTTTTTTCCCTTTTTAAAAATGGGGGTTATGTTTCCCCTTTTCCAGTCAGTGGGAGCTTCACCAGAGTGCCACAACTTTTCAAATATGATGAATAGTGGCTTAGCAACTTCATCTGCCAGTTCCATCAGGATTCGCAGATGCATCTCATCAGGCCCCATGGACTTGTGCACCTTCAGGTTCCTTAGATGGTCTCGAACCTGATCTCCTACAGTGGGTGGTTCTTCATTCTCCCAGTCCCTGCCTTTGCCTTCTGTGACTTCGGCGATGTGGCTTGAGCACTTGCCAGTGAAGACAGAGGCAAAAAAGTCATCGAGTACCTCAGCCTTCTCCATATCCCGGGTAACCAGGTCTCCTGTTTCCTTCCGGAGAGGGCCCACATTTTCCCTAGTCTTCCTTTTATCACCGATGTACCTATAGAAGCTTTTCTTGTTGCCCTTGACGTCCCTGGCCAGATTTAATTCTATCAGGGCTTCAGTTTTCCTAACCTGATCCCTGGCTGCTCAGACAATTTCTCTGTATTCCTCCCAGGCTACCTGTCCTTGCCTCTACCCTCTGTAGGCTTCCTTTTTGTGTTTGAGTTTGTCCAAGAGCTCCTTGTTCATCCACGAAGGTCTCCTGGCGTTTTTGCCTGACTTCCTTTTTGTTGGGATGCATCGCTCCTGAGTTTCAAGGAAGTGATCCTTGAATATTAACCAGCTTAGGTTTACAGTCTCTCTCTCCCGTGCTATGCTTACAGGCAACAAATGAGACTGCCCAGTGTGGAAGATTAACAAATTGGAGAATAAAATAAACAAACTGATCTTGCTAATTGTTATTCTCCAAGTTTGGTTCTAGGTGAAGTTTCATGAAACTAAACCCTTCAGCACTGATCGTCAACAAAAAATAGGTTTCTGCTGAAAGTATCTATAGATTGCTTTCTGGAAAAGGTTTAAACAGGGCTGGCAATATTCAAAAGCTCCTCAGATTTCACCACCAAAGAAATCTATCCTTTCAAGTCCCTTTAAATAGACCACAAAATCCTGAAATACTTCGCTAACTTTTGATTTGGTTTCTACTTAGGTAGAATACTTACTGAAGTCAAGGGGAGCTTTGCTGGAATAAGGGCTGAAAAAAGAGTTTGTAAAAGACATTATTTTTATTTTCATGCTAGAAAATAGCTGCAGAGGAATATCAGTGCATGAAATGGAAGAAAAGGGTTCAGACTTCACAGCGTTGCTTCTAACAAGGATTACTCAGCAGACCAGATTGATCATGTCCAATTAGTTGATACCCGATATGATATATAACCTTATGTTACCAGCTTAAAAGAAATAATGCCATTAATGATACCTGTAGAATAGGACAAAGTCAACACATGCTATACACTATCTAGAATTGTAATCCAACTGTTTAAAACATACGGTATACACCTTGAGTAACTTCAGATAATACACATTTTTCCTTCGTATGCCAGAATTTCACAAACTGCAGATATTTAATACATCCTTCTCTTATCCTGCAGAGATTTCAGGAACATGGACATAAATTCTGTTCTTCACTTTTGTTTGATAGGTATTGCCATTAATACAGAAGTTAAATACAACAATTCAACTTTTAGTAAATTTTTCTATGATTAGTAGTCATGAATACATGGCAATCTGGAAACTCAAGTCATATTGACACCAATCAGCATATGTGCTGAGGGGGCTTTTATACTGTGTCAGGTATATGAACAGTTAAACTGCTAATTATTCTTAACTGCCCATCATACCCCCAGTATACGGTACAATTAGAATGAGCATTTATAGGTAAAAATCTTGGCCTCTGGGCTCATCTAAATTGCCAGAAGATTGCTGATGTAATCAAATCAGCATTAATGAAATCAGCTGGTCTATATCTGGCCTCCCTTCTTTATATAATACACCATTTTAACAGAGAGTCAGAAATTACATCTAATAACTGCTAGTAAAAGTGTTTCTCCTAAATTACTATATGGTAGGATTATCAGCAGTAAATCGTATGCTAGATGTGGTTACAAGTATGTAAAGTTTGTTTTTTAGGGCTCAAGGCATTTGCTTAAACAGAGCTTTCAAGTACCATCAGAAAAGCCCTACAGCTTAAGCACATCTGGACATAGCTAGCAGATACAACTTACTGCTTCTGAGATATCTGTCTTTTGGGAAAAGCCACTGAAGGCCAGGTGCATCCTACAGCATCTCAAATGGTACCAAATATCTTTGTTTGAGCCCTTATTGTACATACAGTGCATGTGTACCTTTCCACCTACTCATTGGTTTCAGACCTTCTTATCCTCAGCACAAACGTAAGAAAATAAAATTCCTTCCGTTTCTGGCCAAACAGAAAATAAAATATTAATGAAAAACTCTGCTCACAAAACTCCACTTCATGCCCTCCATGTCTTGGCTGAGGAAATTCATACTCTATCTCTGCAAATTAAACTGTCTGTAACATGCGCAAAATTTCCTCCGACTGAGGGAAAATCTGGAATTCTAAGAAAGCACATCACTTTTACGTTTTATAAATACACTTAGCTCAATCCTGACAAGAATTCAAAGTCCTGACTGAACAAATCGTGTTGGACTGCATTTCCGCTGACTCTTGAATTTTCCTTTCAAGATTATGAGATTGGATTTTCCAGACTAGATCCAGAGCCTATGCTAGTCTCATATACCAGCCAACACACTTAACCCACTGATTTCAAATGTTTGCCCAGATGCTGCAGGACGGTATTATTTGCTCTTGTTCTCACCTTCCTTCTTCATGCACTGCGAAAGCTACTGGGAAGACAAGCTGATGTGAAGACACTTCTCTCAAAACCCAGAAATACCTCCCTGTAAAGCTCACCCAGCGCACTGTCAAATTTCAAAAATATTAATTTAAAAACACAGAGAGTTATCCATATTTATTCAGAATCTCACAGAGATGATAAATACTATCAGACAGGGGTTTTAAAATAAGTGATATCATCTGCTGTCTCATCTTCACTACTCTAAAAAAAGAAGCCCAACACTAGCAGAAGCATTCAAGCTGCAGCCTATATTCTTACGACTCTACAGTTTCTTTTTATTTCACCCAGACTTGCTTTTTTCACTGGCAGTGGTGGTGCTTTTCGATGGCTGTATTTTCCCCAATATGTCCATTAAGAACAAGACTTTTGGCTTAGAGCACTGAAAGATTTGGTAGTGCAATGTGCACCCACAAAGGAAGCATGGGTTTGGATTGAAAGCAACCTCAGGGACCTCGGTCAGTGGAGCACAGACGTATTATAACCACACATTTATTGAAATGGGAGACTCCTCATGCAGAGTGCTATTCTTGAGTGTTTTTTCTTTCAGAGGCAGTATACTGTCTCTGAATTCAACAAGAAATCAAATTAGAACTCCTGGGTTCCATTTCTACCCTGCCACTTACCCATGGTAAGATATTGGGCAAATCATTTAACATAAATATGCTTCAGTTTACAGAGCTGAAATACTGCACATGGGTGTAGTAAGACTGATGAAAAGTACTATAACAGTATTATTAAAGTGCTTTCTCCCAGATTTTAAAAATTCCTTACCAAAGGTTCTCTTAACCCTCCTTGCTGATTTTTAAAGCCTACTCACTTTCTTAAGAATCTCCTTTTCAAAGGACGAAATTTTTCAAATGTCTAAAGATTTCCTTGCAGGCATTTGTACAAGATTTTAGAATAAAGCTACATATGGTGCCAGTAGACTAAAACAATTTAAGAAGTTATTGCCTTCAAGTCCCAACAGAGAGTGGCATAATACGCTAGGATCTCTTTACGTGTCTTTATCTGACTTTGGCTTATAGTTCTGGGTACGCATGATAAAAGGGCAGCTGTTTCCCTCTCCATCATCTCAGTCCTGCCCCAGAAGCCATTCCGTTTCACTCGGTTTGGTCTGTCCTTGGGCTCTGTCAGACAACTATTGGTTTGTGTAACTTTTTCAAACCAATGAAATTATCATAGATTCAGTCTTTTAATGCACAAATTAATGTGCACCAAAACCCTGAGGATCAGATGCAGCAGATTAGAAGAGAGACCAATTATTTCATATACAGCCAAATTCAGCAATAGTATAAGGTACCCATGCCGAGACTAACAGACATATCCACTCCGTGCTAATCTTTACTCATAGTATATGTGAAACTAAAAAGAGCTCATAAAATGTAAATGCAAACCATTTAGGAGCTAATAAGTCTCATCATTATAATTATGTACCAAGTAAGAGAAGTCCATCTTCTCCTAACCTGCAAAGCTGCATAGTGCTCCCATTTTACACACAGTAACAGAAAAGCGAAGATTTAACATTTCTAGGACAACTCTCTAACTTCAGTTATTCAGCTTGAGGGACCATGCATAAAAGAATCTCTGATAACTTTTAAACTGCTTACAGTATTCATCCAGACTTCCTTTATAGCCTATGAACAGAAGTGAGCCCTCACATGAGGGTCTACTTCAGGTGCCTTTCCTTGTGACAGGCTACATCACACCTCTAAGTGCCTAATATTCTCCAGCTGACTGCAAACGGAGTCCAAATGAGGATGGAGGTACCTGCACCATATGCAACTAAATGCCAGCGAGAAGATCCTTTGACCCTGGTTTTCAGAAGCTCTGAGCATCTCTGGCACCTAATGAAATCCATAAAAGCTACAAGTGCTTAGCCTTTACTTGAACCAAAGATGCATAAAAAGGAGCTTTCCAGAATTAAAGCACAATAATTGGGACATCACGTTGTGAATTCATTAACAGTTTGTTAATTCAAAACATTAACATCATAAGCACAGGGTAGGAGCCTTACTGCTCCTGCAGTCTTTTTTTTTAAGGTGATGTCATCTCTCCAGCTACAAGTAATACAATGTTCAGATTGGCCATGAGAAAGTCTAATATAGGATGTTCCACTACAGACACCATCACTTTAACCTCAATCAGACCTCTGGTGCTACCCTACCAGGAAAACTTTCTGATTAGCTCTTCTGTTGTGGTAGCACACACCGTCCCTGCTTTAGACCAAGAGCATTCTTCAGCAAATGGGACTGTCACCGAGGGGGTTTCTACAGCTTTTGTGGAAGTTGTGCAGTTGCCTCTCTTGCTCTTTGCAAGTATTCTTTCTCCTCCTTTCCTCTTCAGTGAAAAAAGAAATCTGATCTTCACAGATGGAAAATTAAGTATTGCCAGGATGGTCAATATACCCAACAGCCA
Source organism: Fregata magnificens (assembly GCA_013389945.1). Taxonomy (NCBI): domain Eukaryota; kingdom Metazoa; phylum Chordata; class Aves; order Suliformes; family Fregatidae; genus Fregata; species Fregata magnificens. Next base: position 107,009 of record WAAD01021832.1, on the reverse strand, counting down.
TTCAAACTGGTCTGATAAATGAAAGTATTTAAATAGCTGCAACGAAAATAAGCAACAGAAGGTGGGAAAAGAAATGCATAATTACGCCAGCTACCAGGGTACTGTTTATGTTATACTAATTGGAGCATCACAAAGTACACAGAACACAAACTATTACTAGCATTTTTTGCATACCTTAATATCTGCACACTAAATCGCAGGTGTGTGTGGTATACAAAATTTGGACAGAGTATCAATTAGCTTAGTTTCTCCAATTGATGCGTCAGCATTGTCAATTGGTCATTCAAACCCCCCTGCCAGGAAGATTGCTCAAAAATATAAAATGGCCAATCCCAATCATGATGCAATGTGATCACTTTAAATGACTCCATTCCCTACATGATGTCTCCACGTCTGCACGTGGTACATGTTAGAAATACCAGAGATGAGGTAAACAAGATTACATAAATTAACAGAGTCATCCTTCTCTTTCACATGGTCACCCCTACCTCCAAGGGCCCAAGTAGAGAAGAAAAGGCCACAAAGTAGTAGTGGAAGGAAGGTCTTCATGGCTGTCCTTTCCTTCCCCTTCACTAAGTGACTTTTCAGGGACTTTCCTGCATGTTAAGCATATTTTTTGCATTGCTTAATATTGTTATTAATAATTCATATTTTTGTCTTTCTCCTCTCACTCTGACAACTTTTATTTTTAATCAATGGGCATGTGTCAAATTGCTTTGTTATTTATTTATAATGTAAGCTGACAAAAGAATGGGATATGTGGTATAGAGCTGAGAGAGTGTTTCTTTCCTACAGCTGATATCGTTGGTAATAACTATGTGTCTTGTTCTAATCAGTAGGGTCCAAAAAACTAATTTTGCCACAAATAATGGAGGACATATTTAGTAGATTTGTACAACTGGATGTCTCTCCTCTGTCCCCATGTTCACGCACTGAAATAAGAGTTGAAAATGTATGTTTATTTGTATGCACGCACATTGTCTTTGAGAAAGAAAAGGAGCAGAGTGCACAAAGGTGTTAATAAAAATATACCAAATACTGATGCACTTATTCAAACAAATGTATTACGCAGATCAGCGTGCTTAGTCCCCTAATATATCAACAATTTTCACAATCTGTTTATGGCAGAAAACTGTACCACTCTTTTCAGCTAATGAAACCCAAACAGAATCACTAACTTGCACAAGACTAAAGAGGAATTCAGCACAACGCCTGCTTCAACTGGCAGCCCACCTTGCCTCATAAAGCTGGGAAAACAATTAAACATTTCCTCACTGAACATGTGAAAAGTAAGCTGTTGATTACAATTGGCTTCCACATTACATGCTTGGGATTTGACTCTTATGCCCCTTTTACACACACATATTTTACCTTGACTGCTACTTGAGAACTCACTTAGTTACTCTCCGGATTTTTTTTTTTTCTTCAAATAGTATAAGCATCTCATAGTTCCAGATGAATGAAATTCAATGTTGTGACTGTCTTGGTGTGTCCTGAGGCAGGAGGCAGCCCTGTCTGGACTGTGGGAATGGTTTGGTGGAGCTTAGGATTCTATTCGGCAGCAATATTTGCGTGCTGGGCGGGATGTTGTCATACAGGGTGTAGTCATTGTAAAATAAAATAAAGCATGAAGCTATGAAAAAAAAGGATTAGACACTTTTTTTTGGATAACAAGGATACTGTGCCATGCAACTTCTAATTCAAAGGAGGGCACAGACTGAGGTTGTCTACTTAGACTCCTTCTGCCTGAAAAGCTCTTATTTCCCATTTTCCTATAGTCACCACCACGTGTTGAGTGCTCAGTGGGGACGTGTTTGAACTTTTTATTTCAAAGCCTAGTGAGAGGGTTGGTGCAATAAAGTAACATCCCTTTACATCCTGTGCCAAGCACAATGTAACATCAGCAGATGCTAGGTCCAGCAGAATTACCTGTTACAGCTCTGAAAGCCAACAAAGTGACACAGCACATCAAAAATCTCAAAGCAACCATACAGGCTGGCCAGTGAATTTGAGAAGGTACGTCAAAGAAAGCAAGGTAGATGATTACGTCATTGGAGCATTACCTCGCTAGTGCTATGGTTTGGGGGAGGGAAGAATTTACTTTGATTTTCAGAATAAACTGCCATAGTCTACACACACACATTTGCTTTTATTTTCAAGTTAGCTGGTGTTTCATTCTGTTTTAATCAATCCACCATGGAAGGGAGAATAAAAATTGAAGTATTTTCTTTGATGTTATCCTAGCCTTAATGCTTTCTTTCAATGCCTTTTTCACCACACACATCGTGCTGAAAATAAGCATGGCATTCAGAATGAGGATTGTCCCTCCTGATTTACAATTCAGGGATACAAAGAATGCAAATGTCTATTTCTTATGAGTAAAGACCAGTTGGTAGCCAGATCTCCTCCATCTTAAAGCCTGCTTTTGATACAGTTATTAGAGAATCCAGACTCCAATACGGCCATGATAGAAGTGGACAGTTCACATTTCTGTCACGAACACCACCAGTAAGTGAATTTCCCCTCGTCTACAAAATAAGGGACCATTCAGATTTTGAGTGCCAGAGGAAACTACGGCCATTTAACATACTTTGAACAGCAGAAATACAGTAAAACCAGAATAACTCTTAGGTACCATAACTAACCCCACCACATAATCAGGGATCAGGCACATACAGCATCAAGACAACCTGAGAATTGGAGAGCACTGCCCTTGCCCAGGGAGAGGAACCCAGCAGTCCAAAACTTGTGACGCTGCTGGGGAATTAGTCTGTGATTTCTGACCTCAGAAGGCTAGAGAGTGCTCTCCTCACCTACCTTCCTCTCCCAGAAGAACCTCACAGAATTAGCTTTTTATTTCTATTTGTGTTGCCAGTTAGGAATGGCACAAGCAAGTAGAAGGAGAAAAGCGTTCTTGTCTAGTATAGTCAACAACTTCATGGATTTAAAAAGGCCAGAGGAAAACCCTCTGGATGCACAGATGAGCTGGGCTGCAAGACAATTAGAAAACTAGGCAATTTTGAAATAAGGCTAGTGTGCTGGAAAGCACCGGCTCTCCCTGGATGTGAAATAATGCCCATTTCTGTTAATTGTCTTCCCTTATCTGATTCAGGAACACAAAAGCAAAGGTGGTATGAGTTATTCAGTTGTTGTTGGGGTTTTTTTTGTTTGTTTGGGTTTTTTCATATGAACTTGGTTTTATTTAGGGGTGAGATTTTCACAATATGCAGTACTGGTCTATTTCATCTTAAGTGTATGGTAAACCCACGTTGACTTCTGTGGACATAAAGTCATTGCTGACTTTGGAGAAGCTTATCCTAAAAAAACCCCCAGAAATTTAAAATAATCATTTAGTGTCAGTATATATCTGATGCTTACAGGTGGTCCTGTCTTTTCTCACCATACATTTTCATTTCCTACCAGCTGAAGCTTCTCTTTTTTTCTCCTTTTATAATATGCTTCACTAACAGATGTAGTTATATACCGAACTGATATAAAGGTACAAAAGTCTAAAAGGGGAAAGTGATTGCCACAGATATTACAGTTACCTATTCAATGCATACCGGTACGTACATATCCATATGATGTGAATGCAGTTCAAAATGTTGCTTAGTATGTATTCAGTCTAAAATCTACTAGAGATTAAAAAAAAAGGGAGGCTTGCCCTAGTAGAGAAGTGACACTACCTAGGCTTACTGATTTGATGACCTGGCTCTTGGGATGAGAGAGTCAAAACAATTGGATCATCTGAGGTAACACACAGCCTCCAAGAACAAAAATCAGCTTGAACTGTGAGGGCATGTGCGTGCTTCCAAGGACTATGGATCTTCTGATTTAAACAGTGAGGAAAAGGTCAGGGCATCTGTTTTTTCTTCCTCAATTGCCAATTTATTTGCGGGGTGGCCTGCTTCATTTCTCCGTCTTGATTTCCAAATCCTTAAATAGGAAATGCTAATTGTCTACACCACCAATGCCCTGAGATGGTGTGGTGTATTTTGATTGAGTTCTTTTGCCATCGACTGAAGGGGTGTGCTGTCTGGGGATTAGGTATTGTTTACCAAAAAACCCTGAGGTTTTCATGTAAAAAGTAATGGTACTATTGCTGATGTGAAACCAAAGGAAGTTTATGTTCTAATATAGCCACTTTTTGAAGAATTTACTTCTACTCTACAAGGCTGCCTTATGCAATATGTGCATTTTGAAATTAAGTATACTAAGAGGCAAGTCTTCTGATTATATTTATACCATGAGCCAACTTTAATCCTGCCTTACACACTAGGTAGACACTTTGACCTTCAAGAGGTGCCAGTCAAGACGGAATTTATCTCAGTATCTTTCTCTGCCAAAGTTTTCCACAATCTTGCTCATGTGTTTTACAGTAACACTTTCTTTTTCCCTATTCATTAACTATTAAAATAAAATATTCACATGACAGATTTTTGCCTCAGTTTTCCCACAGCAATCATATTTCCTCACCCAAGAGGATGTCAGGAAGCTTCATTAATTGTTTCTGAAACATTTACAACTTTTCATGGAAAAGGTAAAGCATCTGTCTCCTAAAGGAGAAAAATAATTTCCAAACGGATGAAGTATCTCAGCTCGCCTCTGAAGCACACATGTATTTTTATTCTTCTCTCAGAGATAAAGAATTTGAGACACAGATGTTATAATCAGTTCGTCAAGTTCACATGTATTATCTAAAGACCAGAACTTGTGTCTTTTTCCCTTCAGTTCCAGTCTTTCATGTCAAAGTGATGATGCTTTGTTAAAATACCTCTTGATATGGTGACAGACAAGAGGGTATCTGAATTAAGCAAGTCATTTCACAAGTAACAGCACTGGTGCGGCTTGGCTTCCTTTGGACTTGGGTTCTCCCTCTCTACCACATCGCAGCCACGATATCCCCAGCCTTCCCAGCTATGACCGCCCTCTCCCACTCTACCACTTCTTCCTCCCACGCTCTTTTGCTCTTCCCACTGGCCAACGCTCAGAGTACCTCCAGCTCCCTCCTCCACACCGAGTAGCCAGGCACCCAGAAGTGCTCAGGAGCAAGCAGCACAGGTGCTAACCACCAGACCAGTCTGGGAGAGCTGGCAGGACAACCCTTGTGTGCATCTCTGGAGTGCACACTGCAGGCTCCCTTGCAGGGTAGGAGTCATTTCTGCCTCTGCCTCATTTCTGGTTTCCAAAAAACCTGTAGGAATTCAGTCTCCTTGCAGCCTCCACCATTCTGCCAAGCTTGCTTAAAAGCAGACGATTTCAAGCTAACAAGAGAGGAGGAGAGTGGTCTCCTAGAAATGAGGCATCTTCTCATATCGGTAACTTAACAGTGTGAACACCCCTGTCACCTTTACTCGCACTTTTCTGGATTCATGGACTGTTATCCAGAGTCGTTGCACGCCACAATGGTTAGCCCATGTGAAATACAAAGCCCACTTGCAGTGCAAAGAAATTACCAGCTGGCAGCAGCTCACTTGAGCTAATCTTACATGAGAGTGGCTTTCTTCTTTTTTTAAATTTTTTTTTTTAAATTTTTAGAATTTCTTTTAAAAGCCAAATTGGAGGAATAGAAATTTCAAAAAAACCCTGTAAGATTTCTAAACAAAAAAATATAAGGTAAAAGCATCAGCGGTTGATGCAAATAGAGAAACATCCTAAAGAAAGAAAAACAAAAAGAAAAAAAGGACCTTGAACTTCAAAACATATCACCAGGGATACCACCAAGGATGGCCGCCACTAATTTGAAGACTGTATTGTCCTCGTCCAGAGGGTGCATTTATTTTCTTTCTTTCTCTCTATGTATCAGGACTGTAGCAGTATTTTAACACTAGGTTGAACTATTATTATCCAAATGGTAGGTTAGGAATGAGCTCCACAGGTATGCACTGAAAAAGTTCTCTGCTGCAAACTGAAAAATGGGGATTGATGCTCAGAAGATATTAGGGACATCTCAGCAGTAGGGAAAGAAAAAGCATGTCAGAAAGCTATGTCTTCAGGATAGGAAGCCACAGGGAGTTTGGGGAGGATATTGAGCCAGTGTTTGCTGAGAACTTGAATTAATGTACTAAGGCTCTGTAACAATCAACTCCAATGAACATATCCAGACCGAGATCCTCTGAAGGAATGATTAGCACTGAGTTAGACTTGAAAGCAAGGTGGCATCATATGAATACTATTCTGCCTTCATGCATAATACAGGCTCTAAAGTCCTGCCTCCTACATGCAAACCAGATGAGCCCCATGCAAAATAAAGATCTATTGGGTTTCGCTTGTTCAGGCTGAGACTCCCTCATCCAACTCCAGCGCTGCAGTCACCCACCGCAGCACAGCACCACCTGTGCAGGGGAGTGCTTTAGCTTCTCCCCCAGCCTGTGATCCCTTGTGCCAGGCATAGCTTGACAGCTTGTCCTCTGGTGCGCTGAGCACACTGCACCCATTGCCCAGGGCTGGGGAGGAGCCATGGCCCTGTACTGCAATACGACTGTGCTGCCCAAATGTCCCCACATTCAAAGTCCTTGCAGAAGTAACGCACGCTGTATCAGCCTAACACTGCGGCTCCTCTGCTGCCCTGGGGCTGGTCGCATGTGGACTCCTTGGCTATCCTGGCTCACGACCTAAATAACGTACGTTCTCCTAACCCTCTACAATGTGACCCCGATGCACAGCTCTCATGTGCTGGGCCTGAAAGCAAACAGTACATTTGGGGAGCCTTGGATTTATTTCAAAATAGATGAAATCCTTTTCCAAAAGAAACAGCGACATAAAAGCCTTTGTAATGGAAACAGTGAGACATGAGTTTCAGACTGATCAAGCTGAAGCAGTCTTCAAGGCAATCTTTTGTCACAAATGAGCAATATTTTCACTCCCTGCCCCGCAGCAGACCCCTGTGATATATTTTATTTCCTTTGCAACTGGCATCAACTCATTTTCCAAAGTCAAATACATCTACCTTCCTTGCTTCTCTCTCTTGGGACTCTTTGAAAGAGAAGGAAAACATCAAGACTAGACTGTGTTGTGGGATTAAACATGTCAGGAAAGAAACAACAGAGAACACAATTATAGGTATGATACATAATACAAAATAAATTGGGGAAAGGGTGAAAAGAAGAAAAAGCATAGCCAAATCATCTGAGCTATAGCTGCAGACAGCATAAATTCCCCTATAATTTGCCCAATCACAATCGCTTGGTTTAGGATTCTGCTGTACTCTGTTTCACCACTGTCTATCATTCACACACATAAAAACAACGCTGCTTTAAGCTACACTGCTTGATCATAAAAAACCTTCCTCCCCCCAAACCTGTCCTTCTGCCACCACAAAAATCCCATGTAAATCTGCCACGCAGTATCACCTCCTCACAGCACTTAGAGCTGCTGTGTCCAACTACCTTTTACCCATCTCACTTCAAGCATCATTTTCTGAGGACTGACTCACACCACCATGTCCTTTACTTCTAAGAGGACTGGGTAATTTGCCCTTTGTAGAAACATCCGTTTTGTCTGATTTCCACTCTTCTTGGAATTTCATGAGGTCACATCAATTCTGTGTCACAGGAGAGTATGTGAACTGGTGTGAGGGGGAAAATCATCATGGAAAGAACAAATGTCTTCATAAAAGGACACTATCACCACCTTACATCTACTTACATTTCAGATGTCATCACAGTTTTGGACGGCAGCTCTCATCCTGTCTCTGACACCTCCCTACGTAGATGTGTTTGTGGCATTTCTCTGCGTTTCCTGCATCATTTATACAATATTCCGAGTACAATCCTAAATGCATCCATTCTTTTGCTCCCCTTCAAAGCTCCTGCCCTGGTATACTGAAGCCTCCATCACTGACCACCTTTCAGATGCCAGGTTAAAGAAGCTCTCTGGAACTTCTGTTGGTTTGAATTTTCTACTGCTTCACAATGAATGGATTGTATAGTAACCCAAGCGATGCTTTAAATATGCAGAAAAGAAGTAACATCTTCATAATGAAAAGGTGAGCCTTCTAGTGAGAGAGGTCACATTCTGGTAGTAATGTGCAAAGAAATGCTAAAGCCTCATTACTACTCACAGCTATAGGGAGATCTCCTTCAGCTCAGTTGATAATTGTGTGGAACTGAAGGACCAGGACCACTAAGGCAATTTGTCTGAAAATAGGAACTGGAGAGCAATCTTTCCTCTAACGGTACCATACATTCAGAGTTGGCTACAGTATTGTCCCTGCTTAACTCTCCACCAAGACTCCACCTTTTAAACAAAAGCAGAAGAAAATCTCCCCATTACTTTCTTTTCTCCCAACTGCTCAGAAAGTTTTCCACCCTATTCATCTTTTTCATTTTAACTTTTCAAAATGTTTTATAGCTCTTACGGCTTGTTTTTCCAATTTTTATAAACTTTGTTCCAACCTGATGACTAATGGAAAAATGTTTTTATGGAAAAATTGAGAGTATGATGTACCAGATTCTGTAACTCCAAGAAAAACTTTTGCATAAGATTATTGATCTATAATACCTTCTTATTCCTGTTGTCATTGATTTTAAAATGTGATTATAGTTACTATGAATTTGTTTTCTAATAGGACTAAACACACTGAAACACTTTCCTTGCAATCTAGAATTTAAAGACTTTAATGCTTGGGCACTAAGAGCCATGTTCATTATTTGCCCTTTCCTAATTTCTCACTACTAGCTAAAATTCTGATTAGTTATCCTCTTGGTTTCCTTTACCTTTATTTTGCCTTGAAATAGAAGACCCTATTCCCCAGTAATTCCCCTTCAAATTGGAAGGCTAGAAGTTAGGGTCTCTGTTTTTTCTACCTCCAGCAATGCAAGAAAGTCATTTTGTTGCCTTGTATAAATCACTTGCTTCCGCAAGGATAACTCTTCTGATCTCTAGAGAAAGGTTACACCACTTCATAGTCCTCTGACATCCCAAGACCAAATGTGCTTAAGAGCACCTAAGACAATGAAGTGCTCCCAGCCCTGCACTACGGCCCTGATTCAGTAAGCACATGCCAGGGATTTCAGCTGGACAGCTCAAGCTTAAGATCACAAAATTAGGGCTTAATGACTTTATTAATAATGAAGCATTTATATTCTCCAACCATTTTCATTCTGAATTGGGATTTACGGTAGCGTGAACAAAACCCTGAATAAATTGCATCTGAAGTTATCAATAGCTCACAGAAGCTAAGCTCTATCGAAACGTGAAGAACTGAAAAAGTGCAGATGTAGCTCCTTAACCACTGGAAGCCTGGCTACATACTTTGACTACCCCATATTAAACCTGTAAGATAGGACAGAGGCGACTAGAAAGAGGTAATGGTAACGGTATGATTTTTCTTCCTTTGCTGATGACCAACATGTGTTGTTTTGCTTGAGGTATTGAACAATTTACACACTTCAGAAACGGGTTTTAAGAAGCCTCAGTATGTAGCGTTTCAACAGTAATACGCTTTTCCTTCCTTAGCTTTTCCCATACAGGGTTCACAATGATCTGTAGAAGGATACATCAGTTATTCCTCCACTACTGTCCTGCTTTTGTGTGGGAAACAGACATAAAGAGTTGTGCAAACTACTCAGCTAGTCAATGGCCATAACAGAATTCAGTGCAAGTGTCTACCTTTCAGCACTCTGCTTTAGTCATGAAGCTTGCCTTGTTCTTAGCAATAGATGGCTACTTTCAGCGTACAAACGCTGTCCCTGCATCACCTACCATAAATGCAATTTAAAAATAGAGGTATTTGGACTCCTAAAGCCCATCTTGTCACTGTTCCTCCTTTTTTTTTCTGGTTTGTCTGGGAAACAGGATTTCTTTGCATTGCAGAATCTGAATAGAGAGCTGCACCTGTTAGCTCTGCGATACCTCAGGGCTCTCTAGTCAACCATCTGCTTTTCAAAATCTATTTGTTATCTCTTGGGCAACCAAGAAGGCATAAAGTATGTTTTATCACCTTACTGCTGAAAGTGATCATTTACCCTAGAAAAATATACCAGGCCAGACAGAATTTTTACTAAGGAAGAAAGGAAGAAAATTCCTGTTGGAAGGCAGGGAGGGACAAGAAGAAGAGGCAAAAGAGGGGAGAAGGGGGGTGAAGCGAGAGGAAACGAATGGGAATAAAACTCACTTGCTTCCAGCAAAAGTCAACTCGATATGCTCTACTTCGAACCGGGGACTTCGTATTACATATCTCTATAACATGCCTCTATATCTCTGCAGAAATAAAAAGATAAAATTTGACAATCTAAACTGAAAAAAAAGCTTTTCCCAGACATTTTAATGTGACTGCTGGCCTTGAATTAGTGCCTGAAACACACATCTTTCAAAAGAATGAAGTATCATAGCACCACCCGAGGAACAGTCCTGGGCTTTGCCTGTGTTTTCCAGTAATAGTAGACCAATGACTGATTCATACTTCCATTATATCACAATTGTGCTTTTGTTTGGCACCCTCTCATCTCTCGCAAGTCACTTGCAGATGGTCTAGAAGCCACAGAACAAGCTGTACTTCCTTTCCATGTCAGCCATCCCCATCTTATGGAATCCTTCCAGTTTGCTGCACACAAGGTACAAGGATCCTTCTCCACAGAGCTCTCTTTTGACTTTAAAAAACTTTCCCTAGGATTCTGTAGTTAGCCTTTCCCATTACCAGAAATAAAGAAATAATTTGCACTGCTTCCATCTCTCAATGCACAGTAGGTTCATGGCACCCAACTCAGGAAAAGGAAACCGAGGGATTTGGTGGGGTTGTTCAGTGCCTCACACAGACTTCTCCATTTCCTTCTCCAAAGGAAATACTTTCGAGAATACTATAATGCGGTTACATAAGTTGGTGTTATGTCATCACTTCGGATTTTGCAGTCAACCCTGATCACCCTGTCTCAAATAGGATAGAGAAGAAACAAAAGGGTTCAAAGAGTAAAAAGACTCATTAAAGCCCTCAAGAGCTTTCCATATGCGAAAAGTTTAGAAAGCTTCAAACTGACAGAGAAAATGAAAAAGACTGAACATAGTGGAAGTGATATAAATGTAACTGCACAGAGCAAATAAAATAAATCTGACCTCCCAAGAAAAGAGGGGACAGTCATTAGAACTAAAAGGCAGAACATTAAAACCAATAAAAGGATTATTATTTTTCATCCACATACTATGTAATTAACTTGCAGTGCTCTGTACCCAAGACATCAGAAGGGCCAAGATTTTATGTTTAAAAAGGACTAATTATTGCCGTAATAATAATAACAATAATAAAAACCATTATAATAATGATAAATATACTATAATCTTAGAAATAATTACCCTAGCACTGAATAAACAGAATATCCACAATTGTGGTACAATAAAGTATGAGGACTGAAAACCGCCCATGTTTAAAGACATAAGCCAACTTCAATTTGATACCTATTAAGGAGAAACTACCCCTGTGGGAGAGGTTAAATCACCATTACTCTTTACGGGGAACTTAGCATTTTTTCTGAAGGACCTGACACTGGGTTCTGTGATGCTTACTGTGTGGCGTTCTAGAGGGGTGTCTGCAATGCATAAGTGCCCAGCAATTGAGTATTCAGCCTGGATACCCCACCTGACAGTGTCTGTACAACCAAAAGCAAATCCCTATAAAATCAAAAGAACATTTTTGCTCTTCAGGGGTACGTGCTATTTTCGTTTACTTGTGAAAAGTGAGATTGTTTTGGCCATTCCTTTTAATGCACATGATGAAATGGGGAGCAGAAATGAAGAGCAACATTTTGTAGGTTTGATAAAAAATGGTAATGTTACTGTTTTGTTATTTGATGATGAAGATGTGAATAAGAGTCATATTTTAAGGCAGAGTATTCTTAACTATCTATACATCTCCATGGCCTAACAGACTTTTTCACTATTAGAAAATGAAGTTCACTTGTGGAATAAACAAAAATAAAATTCTGAATTTCAGCCAGCTCATGGAGATCAAAAGGAACATCCTTTCTTATGGATTTCTGTCCACATTTGGTCTCTGATGTGTAATTTCGGGTATAGTTGTGAGGCAGCCTCTCCCTCAGCGGGGTCATTAAAAGAGCTTTTCCCCTTTAAACAGCTGCCTACTTCCAAAGAACGTGTGGAAGCTTAGGTATCTTGGAGACTTTCACCCATCAAACTTGGCTGAAAGTGGTCAAATTCAAAAAGGGAAGGAATAGGAGACAGGTAGGCAAACTGTATACAGGAGCAAACACATTGGGTTCCCAGACATCTCCTTTCCCTGGGGAGCCACACCTAGGGAAGCCCTAGGGATGCAGGCAGTCCCTAAGAGTTGCTTAGAAAAAGTTCATTCCCTGCAGCATCTCACAAGCTTTCCTCCAGTGAAATTAGAATGCCTAGCAATACAAGCACATAGGGGCAATATGTTCCTGCCTCACGTTAAACTGATGTGTAGCTTTCTAATTAGAGGCCGGAACCCATTTAAACTAAATAAAACCGGGCCATATACATTCTCCCACAAGCTTGTTTCATTTTCTTGTACAATGATACACCTGTGCTGATAGAAAAGCATACACTACAGCCTAGAAGACTATCTCCACTTCCCCAACTTCTAGACGAAATGTAGCTGTGAAACCAAAACATCAGTTCTCTTGGAAACAGAAAAGAAGTAGCAGTCCTGTAAAGGATAGACAATCTAAAGCTTCAGAAGAAATATATGCAGTAATATATACATTCTTACCTGCACAAGTCTGTACCACCAGCCTTTGGGAGGTTTTTTTACATCTACTCCGTAACGATGCATATTTTTGAAAATAGTTCGAGTGCTCAGGAATGCCAAGAATTTAGGAAGAGAGCCACAGCTTAAGAGAGCAATTATTTGCTAGTAAATACTCAATTTGCTTGTCCTGTGATTTTTCTTCTCCTAACTCGCCCCCTCCATAATCCGTCTCTTGCTGCGTCATGAGCACAAGAAGTCTTTTCTTCATAACATAACACTTCAGTCTGCTATTTTGTTAGCATTAATTAAGAATTCCCTCTACTGGTCATTTTCTATACTCTCACAAATAGCACCTTGAGCCCCGGACATTAGAAGGCAGTGAGTCAGTGTGTGGGATTCAGCCACCGTTTATAAACACCTTCAACCACATTCACCCAGTTTACAATATTCAGGACATCTCAACTGAATTACTGCTTTGTGTCCAGTTTGTATTCAGATGGGGGCCATATGTTCCTTCATTTATTAGAGCAGAGCTCATTAGCGCTGCTGCAGTCAAGCCACAGCAAATGTTTTTTTTCTGTCTTGCCTCCATTTTAACCTGATTAAAACCCATTTTTTCTAGGGTAGATTTCTGGAAGAGAACTGCTCAAATGAAAAGTACTGTTAAAATGGACATGCGTAAATTTAAAATTACTTTTAAAATTAGTAGCTGCTTTTGCTGCAAAAGAACTCAGTTGTTACTTAGGATTAAACTACTTACTAAAAGCACCTTCTAAAAACATGGAAAAGCCTTCACAAACACTCTCTTGAAGTAACCACAGGGGCTAAATATTCAGTGAGCACACAGACCTAGAAAAACTCAGTATCCAAGCTCTCTCGTAAGGATTTAGGCACATAACCTATTTTTAAAGAGGGTATGTATGTATGCATCTGTGCAGGCAGCATCATACAACTAGATTAACACCTTGCAATAATGGGGAGAGTGGGTGTAGTTAGAAATCTGGATGTGCAAATTGTATTTCCTAAGAAATTTTGTGTAGGCAAGTTCCATTCTGCTCAATCAACAGTAGGCAGAGAAATACTATATTTGGCAAAAATTAATAAAATACAGAAGGAGTGACTTGAATCACCCACATTAATTGCTAAATGAAAATCTAGGTTCTGAAATACAAAACAGGAACACCCTTATAGGGAGTAGAAGAAAAAAATGACCCACCTGGGATTGAGTGGTACAATAAAGAATCCATTTAAATCCCCTTTAGGACAGAAATGCATCATCTGTCAAAATCAGTTTGGGTCTGGCCACTTCTTACATGAGTGAAAACAACTTGTGGGCCCCAAATTGAAAATTAACATCACATCATGGACACTTTACTGCATTTAGAAGAACTGTGTGCATTTCATATGAGGCAGTGATATCGTAGAAAACCATGGAATTTCCACAAATTCAAACCACAGGATGATAAAATGTAATAATAATTCCTCACATACAAATATGCATTCTAAAATACCACGTTCTGAGCACAAACAGCATCAGAGGCATCAAACATCGCTAATAACATACACTTACGTTACGTATATCCTATGTATCAGCTACTAAAAAGCAGACAAGTCAGAAACATGCTTGAACAACCCAGTCATCTTTGGGATTCTTGTACACATATATCTTACAGTACCATATGCCCAAATTGATTGTTAGTTCATGTTAGAAATTATTTAACTTTCCTCCCCCAAACCCCCCTGTCAAACAGCAACGTAACAGAAGGAGATCCGTGAACTTTGTAAGGGTACCGACCATCTCCTCCATGCAAGACAGCACTCTCCAAAAGCGAAATAGGATGGGGAAACACAGCATGCGAAAGGTGAAAACCCCACTTTGAGTGCATTGCTCCCTTCTTCCCTAAAACTGATTTTCCTCTGAAAGCTCTAAAAACAGGGCACAAAAAACATACCTGTGGCTAATACACCTAGCTATACAAGTTCCTTCAAAACAGGAGACCTTCCAAGTGCCCGGGTAGGGCCCGTCCTGTATCCTTTCATGTAAACAACAGTTATGGGTTTCAAGAAGACAGTGGTGGACCTGCTCTCCAATGGCCATTTGAGAGGGGAAAAAGCAGAGTTACATACTAATTGTATGTAAGATAAACTAATTGTTTTCCCTTGGGCTTTGACTTAAACTGACATAAACAAAGCATTTCAGAATTAAATCCAACTATTGTCTAGTATGTGTTACGTATAACTTAAGAAGAGGGCAGAGAAGAGTAGATCAGTCTTAGGAGGTACTTTCAGGTCAAATTTTCACTATTTGAGATGAGAATCTGAAAATGAAACTTTAAATCAACTTTAAACAAAATTAAAGTACATTCAAGAAAATGAAAGTGACAAGTATAATTCTGTTGTTAAGGCTTAGAAGTGAAAAATAAACCGTATGAACAAAAATAAATTTAATTTTTATAAACAACTGTAAGCAGGCACAGTTTGTTGTAATATTCGGTAATAAATAATTCTTTCTGAAAAAATGGATAAGGGCTTCCTAATTTTTGTTGTCTTAAATTACGTACTTTCACATTAAAATACTAATTTGTCTTTGCACAACAGAGCTTTTGAAAGAAAAGCTGACACACTTAATAGGGACAACTGGGTTAAATGGGAATTTACTGGATAAAATCAGAACATAACAAATTCTTACTTATCCAGTGTAATTAATGTAAAATTATACTCTTCTCAACAGGGACTGCATGGTAAAAGGGATATCTGGTTTGCTTAGGAGGTGCCCCCATTAACTGGATTTTTTTTTTTTTTTAAATGCTCTAAGCAATCAGCTAGTAGAGCCAGACATTGTCCTCAAGTAACCTCATGCAGCTGCCTTCAGTGCAAAACACTGTCACTTCTCAGACTTCATACGCTGTGATCTGCTTCCTTCCTTCACATTCGTCCCCCGAGGGACGACAGTCAAGTGCAGCAGTCCCTCCTCTCTGTGCGGCCCAGTGAGCGAGTGCTCTTGTGGCATGATGTTTTAGCAGCAGGGCTGAACACGGCCCTGTGTCTTAACACGTGCGTGTTCCCTTCCAAATCCAATTGACAGGAAAACGGGTATGTGGTCACTCTAACTTTTTAACCTCATAGGTTTTTTCTCCCTGCTTGCAGCACCTATTTGCTTTCACTTTCAAAGGTTTTTTTATTTTCCAAAGCTGGATGGGCATTCTACGGTGATTTTTCTAAAAAGAAAAATCTCTCTCGACACCACTTGGGGTTTTTTTTTCTGTGTCACAAAGGCTCCCGGTATTAACATCTCCATCCCATCTCCCCACTGAATTAACTCTCAGCATTATCTACATAACATGTACCAGCACTACACACTAGCTACAGCTGAGCATCTTTAGCTACTTACAAATGAAGAAAGTAGAACTCCAAACAATAAAGAAAACACTAATTTTGAGGAAAAGAGAAAAAACCCCAGCAAATTAAGCCCATGTTTAAGTACATTAACCAGGTAATATCAAGGATTCAACTGGTCCAGAACAGTTAAAATTCAGCTGCTCAATATTATGTCTTTATCCAGGTAAATTCCTACCGAAATCAACAGATGAGCTTCTGGTCAGTAACACCAATACAAACCTGAGCTATTTCTACTAAAATCAATACTTCTAACACAAATTTATAAAGGTGTGACCATGCCCCAAACCTGACCCAAGGCAGCAATGCCTTAAGGAAGACTGACTAGGTGGTTAGTAAGAAACAGCTTGCTATGGAAAGTTCTCCATTGGAAAGTTGTCTCCTGGCAGGCACCAAGGTCCACTGCAGCCAAGCACTTTTCTGGATAGGGCTCTTGGAGGAGATGAACCCTATCGTTATTTCCCATTAGCAGTGCTAGGAAGCTACGGAGGTACGTAGTGACATGTCTGTCAGTCCGAGCATGGCACGTGAACTTATTTTTTATTTTGGTCTCTACGCCAAAGTGATTTTTTCACTAAATAAATCTTATAATCCATTTTCTGTACACATTCAACAATAGATTATTCCACAACATGACAATATGATATAACTTAGGTCAGGCGTGGAGGTGTAGTTTGCACAGGCTGTCACTAAGTGACAAAGGAATTTAGGGCATCAGTGAAGAGGTTGCATTCGTTAATTGTTCATTTCCAAACAGCGGTAGCTACAAGGGGGTTGCGTTTGCTTGGCTGGTTTTTTGATGGGGTTTCCTGCCTACCTCTGCTGAAAGTGGCTGGAGAAGAGCTGGCCAGGTATTTTGGTAGAAGGATCATTCAGAAGAGATTTAACAAACAGTCCAGGTGCTAAGCAGACATCACAGATGTACAGTTCCAGCCTCTGATATTTCTCAAGTGGTTTTTTTTGTTTCATACATCTCCCACCCAGAGTTCACGCAGCACACCTATTTCCAGCTCAGACTTAAAAACCCACCAGGAAAAAAAACGTAATACCTTATCCTATCAGACTAATAATGCACAGCTTATGTGCCATTTACATCAGAATTGCTTTCCCCCAGTGAATGGTGGATAAAATCGTTCTAGACTGCAGCAGATGGAACTGGAAACTTTGTCTTCCTGTTTGTATCTGGGGCACATGTGACCAGCCTATGTGAATAAGGCTTCAGCAAAAGTGCGCATTGGGAACACTAGCATTTGCAGATGATAAATCACAGAAGAATCACTACATTGCAGCTCTAAGCCAACCACTTTCACCTGTAAAGAGGATCAAAAACTCCAAAGTAATGAGCCAGGCTGGGCAAGTTCACTCACTGCATCCTGCAAGAGTGAGAGGAGCACACACAAGTCTCCTCTATGTCAACAGCCCTTCTCAACAGGGAGGGAGACATGGAGGTTTCCCAAAGCAGCTGCTGACAAGGTATGCTCAGGAAGGAGCAGAGAGGGCCCGCTGCGATTGCCTTGAAGTGTGGATGATTTCCTGGTGGATCTCCAGGACTGTGCGCTGGGAGAAAAAGCACCTCACTCCGGGTGCAGGCTGGGAACCCAACCCACACGTGCATTTTCCTGGGCTCACTATCAGTTTCAGAGAGCAGGTTTATCTTCAAAGGACCTCTGCAGCAGGGAAATAGCATCCCCCTTCCTTTTACAGCTGGGGAATGTAGGTGCAAATATATTATTGACTTTTCCAAGGTTACCAAGTCAGAGAGAAAAAGAGAAGCCGGATCTCTCTTGGTCTGTTGATCAGAGCCTTAAAAACACCAAGCAGTCCTCCCTCCAGCTTCAAGGCCACGAAGTCTGCAGTTTAGTATTTTCACAGAGGGCATAATCTGGGCATAAGCGAGGATGTGCAAGACAAAAACCCCCTCTTGTTTGATCTTCACAGGAAACCTTAGCCCTGAAGTAACCTTGAGGGAACAAGGATAATGAAAAAACATGATTTTTACTTGCAAGTTTAACACATGAGGTTTGAAGGTCATCAAAGTGTTTTTGTCTCTGAAGTGAGAACTGGTGTTTTTACACTATACTTTCAGCACAGTGCTTTTAAAGTATCTCTGTAAAGACGGATACAAGCAGTTTGTTTACCAGGTTAGGAATTAAGAAAAAAAACCCCACCCAGATTTAAAACTCTCCTTGGCTTAATTACTCTTAACATTTTATTCACTTAATCAGAGGAAAGAAAAAAAAATCAGCTTGACTTTTTTGACAGCAAAATCAAACCAACTGGAAAATTCACCTCCTACAAGAAACGTTGAAAGAGAAAACTCCAGGTAGCAACATGTTAGTGAAATGCTTTCAGCTGCAGACACAACTGTATTGTAATGAAATCTTGTATTCTCTTTGACCCGCTACCTCTCCTTCCCTCCAAAAGACAGGGAGAACTGTTGGATTTGAGTATTGGTTTTGATTAGCTCCTTTCCCATAGCAAGGGGCACTGCATGGGACACAAACATATAAAATCACACGCCTGTGAATTTACTTTGCAGACTACCTGCACACATAAAAACATGAAAGAAGTTCTGTTAAGGTTAGAGAATACGATGATTTCTTTAACACTATTTTTTTCCTTCCTTAATGCATGTTAAGTCAGATAAGTATTCTTAAATTCATTACAGAAATAGGGATTACTGGGGATCACTAGTGGTTTTTTTCCCCAATTATATAAGACGTCACCAGCAATGCTGGGAATCGACTGGAGCTGCGAGGTTCTCATTCCACATCTCCCTGGCTCTTCTCTGGGGCCCCAATGATCTTTTGTAGCTACTGGGAAACAGTGATTTTTATATCTAGAGATCAAAGGGGCAGAATCTGTTCTCTGAGGACATGAAGTCCTAAAACTAAATGCTCCTAAGTTGTTCACTGTAGGGAACTTGGAAAAGAGACTTTGTTTTGCACCATTTATAGCACTCTGCAACCAAAAGTTTTTAGAGAATGCAGAAAGACATACACAGAAGTTTAGGTTTGAAAGAACTGTTCTGGGCCTCATCCTAACATGATATTTTATAGAAAAAAATAAAATGGACATAGATGATCTTTCATAACAAGCTTCCAGTTTTATTTGGTTCTATTTAATCACGTATTTTGCTGTGGCCAACTGCATTCTCTCTGGTCTCTTAGGCAGTGGGTTTCATGCATTCTTGCATGTATTTGAACTTTTGATCATTTTCCAAAAATTCACTGCTAGTATCCTAGGCAGCCATCACTGGGTAGTGATATGGGTCATTCTAGTTCAGAATAAAAAGGAGATGAGTGTGACTGATCCTTTTTCTGAAGGCCAAATCTCATAACAAATCATCTGGAGAAATGCCAATGACTTCAATAAGACCAGAAATTGTCCCTACTGTTATCTAAAAAACTTAATCTGCCTTATGAGAAAATCAGGGTGCAAATTCTCTAGCCAGACTAGATTCATTCTCCTACAGACTCGGAAAAGGAGAATCAGACAAAAGAGCACAGGAAGGGACAGCAGTCTTTACTGTATGTTATTGCTCATCGAATTCCAAAATAGATGGAGGGAAAGCAGGGAAATGTGAGCAGTGTTGCATCGGTTCTTTCTGAGCAAAAGTGAAAATACTACCCCCTTTTTTTTTTTTTTAAGTACAATTTAGAACAGGTTTTATTATATAAATAACGTATATAATACAAATATATAATAATATACAGATATAATACAGGGCTGTTCTTGTCTGAATCCTTTAGACTTTGCTCCCAGCAAAGAGTGAATGGAAGAAAATAAAGCTGGAATATAAACTATGTATGAAATTCCATTTTGTCAGAAAATGAAAGGACAAGAGGAAAAAAAACATGCTTTTGTTTCTTTTTTTGAATGTCATGCTTTGGAAAAATGTCAGTATGTCTATACGAGTATGCGTGTGCATGTATGTATGTCGGATTTACTGGAATGGCAAGGAAGAAAATGAGTCGATCTCAAAAGAAGCCAAGAATCTGGGACTTGAATTCTCTGACTTCAACAGCGTTGCAAGGACTTGGAATGTGACAGATACTGACATATTGTGTCTTGCTGTGAATGAGAACTCAACTCTGAAGCTTTACAGCATCTCCGTTCCTAAACAGCAAAACGCACTGCTCACGAGGCACATCTGAAGACTTGGGATGTGACTAGCTATTCTTGACCTCTCCCCTTCCAGTGTGCAGCGCTTACCCCACTGAATGTGTGGCCTGTTACTGACCTTTAATTTCATTCTAGGCTCATGTTGACAAATCACTTCAAAATGAGATCAACACAGATACATAACTCCTGCTATGATACAGACAGAAAGGAGTTTTCAAAAGCTGGTGAGCGCAGGAGATAAGCAGTAGTGGTATACATAAGGGGAGCTACATGTTCAACTGTTTGCATGTTGGGCTACTATCTTCAAGTACTGCATCATATTACTACAGCACCTTCTTTTTTCTAAAAGCCTATAAAACTGTTTTTTGGTTGGTTGGTTGGGTTGGGTTTTGTTTTGGGGGGGGGTTTGGTGGGGTTATTGTTTTGGTTTTTCTTTTAACTAGTGCTATACTTTCACTCGGTTCTATTAGGCAGCTACCTCCAAGGCGAAAGACAAAGGCAGGTATACAAGTGGGACACAATACTGAACCACCTGGCCGGAGGGGGTGTTGGATTTTGGGTTATTCGAACTACCACTGACCTTCCAAATCACCACAGGTCCTCTTATATGAAGAAAAAGAGTATACAGGAACTCATTTTCAGAGTGAATTACATGATCATCAATTTAAGTCTCAGAGATACAAAAGACGGAAAATAGTTTGAGAAGAGTAGAAGGAACTGAAGAATTTCAGGCTTGAGCTTCAGACCCCATAAGCAGCCCTTTTAGCAAAGTTACCTTGTCTCCTTGCTCTTTATGTTAAGGGGTAAATACTTAAAGCGATAATTTAATCGCAGAATGTTTGTATTAAACAAGGGCCTCCTGCTCTGTAGTTTCTATAATTTACAACGAAGAGTTTATTAAACACAACTCTTTCTGTCTGACATTCAAATCCATCTCTGCAACACACTCTCCTCTGGATTTGCGCCACCGAATGAAATGCTTTGGAAAAACAAAATAAACCAAAACCCTGCTGTGGAAACAGGACAAATCTAGTTTCACATCCCCTGCAGAGAGAGAAACAAGACGGAAGTAAAAAGCACCAAATGGAGCTCATAAAGCTTCACTCTGATCTCAGCCTCCACATTCTGGCAGAAAGCACTACCTAAGAGATGTGCTCTGCTTCAAGTGAGAACAGCCTCTGACTGCACTGCGAGCACAAAAATATATTGTCTGTGAACAATTATTCTGCACAAACTCTGAATAAGGGAAATCTGACTACAGAATACGGGGAAATGCGGTGGGAGGCAGGCTAATCGCCCCCCTCCCTCACCAAGGCCTTATCTTACACACCAGCCATCTGTAGTAGCTGTGCCTGCGACTACGGTTTGTGGGCTCCGCTGAACCTCCTTTCCACACACTGCCTGCATTGTGCATCGCGATGAGGTGGCAACCATCCCACCCATCAGAAATCGCCCACCAGGGGAGGGAAGTAACTTGAGTGCTTTAACAAAACCAGTTTCTCACTTTAGGTCCATTTTATCACAAGTAGTTGCTCGTATTCCTTGTAACATTCCATATAGCAGTGCATAAGTGGAAGGAAACCCATCCTAACCCACAGGTGCCACGGGGAGTTAATGGGGCTAGCGTGAAAATTAACTAGCTCTTTCTCTTTCAATATACCTACAAAAAAAAACCCCAAACTTATTTGTTTGGAAGTCACTGCCCAAAATAGGAGCGGCTTCTGAACATTTTGAACCTAACTTGACATACCTAGAAAGAGAAGGATGCACGCCTGAGTACAGTCTGTCTCCATTCCTGGATCGCAGACATCTCCTCTTTAGTCACATCTTTAAGGACAATCAGCAACTTAGAGAGAAAAATGTGTGTTGGGGCAGGAGTTCGTTTTGGGGTTTTTTTTTTGTTTTTTACTTTTACACAGCATCCTTGTGCAGTTTGGTACACATATATGCAGATGGTAAAGAAAAAAAAAAAGCACACGACTAGATACAGGGAGGCCACCTTCTGATCAACCAAGTTCTCATCTTGCTGGTAAAACTACTCTTAAATTCAGGTAGGAAACAGCTTTTTCTGCAAGAGAGCACAGCAGAATGCTTTACCCAAATGTGCGAGATTCTGTAACACCATACATTGCTGACAGCTTTCTTGTGACCCCCAGATCATCACATTCACTTCTGGAACTTCGAGCTCGGTTTATTAGTGTACTGGGCACTCTGTATATATTCCTCATTGGGCTTTTACAGCAAGAACATCTTCAAATCCCATGTCATAGGATGGTCTCTGTTTTAGACTTTAGTCTTTTATTCCATTAGAAAGACAATGTTCTGCTGTGATTTTTTTTTGTTGTTAATTAATTCATTTGAGACTATTCCTTAAATTTTCATTTTAATGCATTTTTGTGTGTGGGTATATTAGTCACTTCTAAAGTTGCGCACAACTGTCACTGATTTAAAGTCTTTGTTAACGTACATATACAAATCTGTTTGTATTATATATGCACGTGTATGTATGTGCATGTGCGTGTGTATGCATGTATATATTAAAAAGACAAACCAAAAAACCTTTCCAACTCATCCTCCTCCCTCCTCCCTTCTCCATTCTGAGCAGGTTCCTGCTATCAACTGCTGGAGTGTGCTCACTCTACACCTAGAGCTATAATTATTTTGCTTTAATTTTACAAAACCTTTTGTTCCATTCCCACGAGCCCACCTGATCCTTATATTACACTTGCTCTATTAAAACACTCATGCAGAACAAAGCACAGTTGTACTGATTCATAAGTAACTCACCCCCCCACCCCCTTCTCTTTTTCTTTCTACTAGGCTCATGCGTCTTACTGCAGTTTCATGACACTGTCCCTGATGTCAGTCCATGGTCCCATTTTTTGCCTTTTTTTTTTTCCCCTTTCTTTCTTTTAAACCATGATTTTTATGTGCTTAGGGTCCAATTACACTATTGTGTGCTGTTGTTTTGAATTGCTGTTGTTCTCAGTCATTTTATGTTATGCTCTTTGGCACGACAACAGATATAGTGCAGAGGGTGTTATGGAATTTATTTGTTGTAATCAGACTCTAGGATTGTTTTTTATTATTATTATTATTATTCATAGAGTACAAGCACCAAGGCTAGCCCTACATTTTTCCGAGGCAAGCAGAAGACCATTTGTAGCCCAGCCTCTGACACCAGCATACCCTATATGCAGTAAAAGGGTCCAGCAGCAGCTTAGGTCAAGGTGATTGCTGTTACTTGTGCATGGCCTGCATGAACCACCAGGCTTTACAGAAGATCAAACACGCTGACAACACTTGCAATAGGATCTTCACAGAGGCACTGGCATTTTGGATTTAGAAGGGGAAAAAAAAAAACCCCACACCTTTCAAATTACTGCTGAAAAATGGAAGGACAGAGTACAGCTCATCAGTAAAGATGGGAACAATAGAAGGGCTGTTGCATCTATTTGTCCTGTACAAGAACTTCCTTGAGGTGAGACAGCCTTCATTTTCTGGCTTATAAAGCACCAAGCACCTTGTTAGGACTAAGTAACGGATAAATAATAGTCAGTCAGAACAGTGAGGAGTAGGTGCATATGGAGAAAGTGCTAGCAAAGAGCAAATAAAATTGAGCTATCGGTAGCCATCTTTTCAAGACAGGGAGCAGGACATTTTGCAGTGCCCCACTGAACACCACTGGTGGTGAGTACGGGAAAACAGACCAGGTGAAGGTGTGAGAGAAGGCAAGAAGGAGAAGGAAAATGGGATGCGTGTATGTTTTTCTGGGTGATGTGTAACAATGGTGAATACTAATGATTTCTAGCAATGAAACAGAATAACAGGGAAAAGGGGAAATGTGGCAAGGCACAGAACAAACACAGCTGTAAGGGGTACAAACGAAAGTTGCAATTTACCAAAGAATAACCATTCTGCACATTTTATGTAGCATGTCAAATCTATCAGATTTTCTCTTATTAAATCATCATTCTACAGCAACAATCATTCTCTCAATCAATCCCCCGTGTTAACATCTCTTAGTAATGACTAACTTGGCAGGAACTGATGTTTACATATATTTTAAAGTCCTGAGCACTGTTCTGTATTTTTTGGATGTTAAGTTTCCTTTACGTTTTGTCTCTTATTTTTTAACCTGTTTTTAAAGGATGGATGCATTCAATTGGAAAATAAAGTTTTGTAACACACACACACACACTCAGATTATGTTAGCTCAGGAAATTGGCAGTGGGATAAGAACAAAACCATTCACCTCCTGATTGCTGATTCAAATCTAGCCCAAGTGAGATAGTCACAGAAGCTATAAGCCTCCCATGGTGGCTTTGTGATTTGAGATTATTTTTTATGAATCTCAATCCACATCAGGCCAAGAACCAGAATCGCAAATCCACTGCCTCAATGAGCATTAACTGGCATCACTGCACACAGTAACAGAGGAGATGCCAAAAAACAAACTGGTCCTGGAGACAGACTTCCCACCTTATTCTGGGAACTGATCACTAAAAAACAGGGTTGGTTCACGCAAATGTGGAGCACAAGGAAACGTATATATCTATCTACCAAGCAGAAAACAAACCAACCCACCTGTAGTCACATCAGCTAGGTGCTGCAACATTTACCTGAAATGTGAACTGGCTCTCCAAGACTTCAGCAGTCCTAACCTTCCCTAAAACCAGGTGGCGTCTTATGGTGTGCCCCCGTATCACTTCAGAGCTGAGAGACAGGGAGGGCAGGAGGAGAGAAGAATAAAGCAAAGGTTTTTCCATCATAACTCCTGAGGAAGAAGCAGCAAGCTTATGCACTCCTTACCCATTAAAATCAAAAGGGCCACAGAGCAACTGCAGTCTTTGGTCATTCTTTGGTCCACTTTTGCTGCCTAGGTAAGAGGAACAAATGAGGCATTAAATTTTGCAGAAGACCAAACCTGAGGAGGCCTGTGTTGCACTTTTTATTTTATTTGGGACGTGACTGATTAACAAAGCTATTAGCAAAGCTATTTCACTAAACAAACATCCTATAGCATCTGACAAAATAGCGATGCTCAGGCATATTTCCCATGGCTCCTTCTTTTAGGGAGCATGAATCATTAAAATCACTTGGGAATTTGCGACTCCAGCTTCCTCCCTTAGATACATTTCCTAACCTGAGGGGGGTAAAGGTCTCAGGACCCAAGAGTAGATTTAAGTTTTTCCACCATCTGTGCTGAAGTGCAGCCAATGCAAATTCCACCTTCAGATCTGCACTCCGGTGCCTCCCTGTTATGTTTCACTTCACACTTGTGATCTTTATTCCTTAGAAACAGGAAAAATGCACAGCTGACGGGCCACGTTTGCATGCAACTTGAAATTGTTCCTTCAGTGGCTGTTGCTTGGACGTGCACTTGACTGTTCAAAGGGAAGTGAGATGAGAAATAGAGCTGCATTTTAAAAGGCCAGGTATTCCTAATTTTACATGGGGATTTCTGGAAGCAAGTAGTTCTCTTCAAAGTTTTCAGAGACATCACTGAAAGTATCCACGTATAAAACAAGGAGAAGTTGGTGGGAAGGTCAGACATTTTCCCCTTCCTTTGCTTTTCATTCATTTTCTCTTCTTTTCCCTTTTTGCCAACAAAAAGAAGAGAAAAGGGAAGACACTAACAAATGGAAAATGAACAAGTACAGGTTTGATGGTCTTTGTCGAAAATAAAAATTTGAAGAAGGGGTAGCCTTTCAAGTTGTAAAGGATACCTGTAAATACATACACACATGTAACTTGTAAATGCTTCTATCACAGCAAGTTCCACTAAAATGTATAAAAAAAAATCTAAAGGTAGCTAAGTAGATAGAGTAAGTACAGTTAAATTCAGTTGATACACTGGAAGAAGCAAACAACAGCTAGTAAAACTATTAAGAATTTGGAGAAAAACACATCTTTTATATGAATCGAAACTTTGGTTCTGACACAGAGAATAATGATTTCATTTAGGAGTCATAAGGTTAATAATGCTGATCCCACTGGCAGAGACTTCAAATACACATTGCATCTTCCTAAAACTACAAAATTGTTTTAAGTATGTTTTAGGGAGGCTCCAGAATGAGTGAACTTCCCAAGGGAACCTGTATCTCTGTGGAAGCCAGTGTTCAACACACATGACTCAAAATCATAAATTGCAAGATGGTTTAGTCCAGCAGAGCAAGGAACCACTACTTCAGTGAAACAGGTATGGCTTCACTGAAAATAAAAAGAAATAATTTTCAGAATGCCCAGTAGACAATTTCAGCTCTCATTTAACATGAATTTTTATGGACATTGACTACACTTCAAAAAACCACTTGTGAACTTCCTCAGTGTTTTTGGGAGAGCTGATAACACCAGGGATCACAGAGAACTCAAAACCTAACTATGCCTCAATCTGCCTTGCCTATTGCAAGGAAAAAGTTAGCACTAGACAAGCTTAGATGCAGGAGCTGCACACAGGCCCACATCAATGTGCTGTGCACTGTGATGATGTGCTTTTCACGTTGATATGATGGGATGTTCACAGTTTGATCAATGAACCTGGACTCTTACGATTCTTGGTCTCTGTGGAAGCTCAGATCCTACTCGGAGCTAATTTAACTTATTTGATAACTGACATGTTGGGCTTGCAAGCACTGGCATTTAACAATCTTCCATGTGCATTGGAATCTGATCATCATTTTGCATACCGAGTGACCCACAAGCTGAGAGTCTTTACCATGAGTCAGAGGGGACAGACATTTACCGTGACATTCCCGTGACAAGGTGTTCATCAGTATGGATAGTAATGCAGCAGTGAAAAAAACCTGTTTCCTAGGAAAAGGTTTCCAGGAAAAGTCTCAGATGAAGAAAGAGTACCCAAAGTGAAGATGCCATCACATATACGTGCCAGATTTGGCCTTGACATGGTATCTGAACCTAGAGCTGGATTTGAATTTTACAGTTAGCTTCACATGTCCCAATTAGTTTCTCAAGTTGCACAGAAAGCAGAGGAAGTTCACTTTAGACATATAAAAGGAGACAAGACTAAACTTTTGAAAAAACATTATCGGGAATAATTGTGCTCTGGAGGATTTATTTATTTACTAATGCAAACAGTACACACTGAGATAACATCTGGCAATGTTTATTACAATGAAATCCAATCAATACCTCTGTCTACTACAATATCTGTCCACAAAATAGTCATTCCTCCCAGCACCCACAAGAAATACTCAGCTATCTCTGATAGTAGTCTTTGTCAGCAAAATGGGAGGTAGTCATCTTAATTCTTCTATTCAAGACCCAAGAGAAGACAAAGAATTAGATGTATCTAGACACAATAATGATGGTGGAAAATTAGAGAGAAAGTTAGAGAGAGACGCAGCTTGTAGTATTGCCAATAGCACACAATTTATCCCCACAGAATTTCACAAAGCAATAGATCCCAGATCTTTTTTCTTGTGCCTCATGGTGTTTAAACTTCGGGCAATCCATTACTTTTGCTAGTGTGCTACCAGGCCTTTTGTGGCATTTTAGAGCTACAAGTAAAGGCAGAAATTTTGACTTCTCATTTCCTTTCGAAGTCAGAACTCAGAAAGAAGTGATACTGAACCTTCCCACATAATTAAAAAGCCAAAAATAAATTTCTTTTGAAAGTTCTGTGTATTAGAATTTCCAAGTAAGCCCTTCCATTCTTTTCTATTTCTATATTTGCATTATTGCATGTCACTGTAGAAAAACTAGCAGTGTTTTGTGCAATGAACAAAGTCACCAAGCATTAGCTTAGTACTTACTGAACCTTCACCTTTCCTAAACCTAAGTGCCTCTTGCAGTCTAACAGAGACTGACGTGCAGTAAGACATGCATTACTACTTACATATCACAAAATTAAGCAAAAAATAACAAAACCACACAAAACAAAAATCAGTATTATTTTTCCTCCTTACATTTTTAATTGCTATAATTCTGCTTTTGTTGAAACAGTCATTTCCAAAGAAAAATGATACGTCTCATTAATGTGACTATACATAAAATAAATGTACATATGCCCCTATTTAATTTCACATTTTGCTGGCTCACTGTTCAAGGCATTTCTATTTGTACAGGGCCTAAGGGTAAAATGAGACCTTCCATGCAACATCAAGTCCTGAGGCATGAGCTATGCTCAGAAGTTATTGTGGTGATATGTTACCTTTCTCCCATAAAAAACTTCTCTTTGACAAGATAATTGGGATTGTAGTTATGAAGTGGGGAGAGCGGGGAGGTGAGGGGACACAATTTGTTTCCCTCTCTACTGGTCTAGATCTACTGGGCAGAGGAGAGCACATTTGAATTTGGACTAGTAAGCTGAGCAGCCACAGTAAACACAGCAGCCACCAAGGAAGCCATAATACGTGACACCAATTCCTGTAATTTGTGTTAGGTAAGATTTGCATTAGGATTTTTTGTTTAGTTTCTTACCGTTTCTTGCCCTCCACACCAAAGTCATACTGTAACCTAAAGTTCCTAATGACGTGGCCGTTAGGAATGAACTGGGGAAGAATTTTAACAATAGTGCTGTATTAGCAAAGTAGCAAAAGACACAAAAAAGGAACTTCCAAGCACTGAAACTGGTGAAAATCCCACTAAAGTAAATGGAGGCCCTACTTAAAGGGCAACAGTACCATCCATCTTTAATATTCATCCTTTACTGTCAATTTAGCCACATGAATTAGTGCTAGACTTGCAAATACACATAATATTTGACCTAGCTTAAGTGAGAAGACTGGGATTTCAAATGTGCAGAACAAGCTCCGTTATTTTTTTTCTATATTAAACAAATACAGGCCAAACACAGACCTGGTTTTGAAAGCTTTCAACACTGCAAAAGATCAGTGCAGGAGTTTCCATTTGCAGACGAGTAGAAAAGCCAAACTGAGACAGAGACTGGGAATTTTACACCTGGTTTCAGTGCAAGCAAGAGCCCAACCCCAGCCTAGCAGATGACCAGCTTGTCTGAACGACATACCGAGTTTGCCAGTTCCTCATCAGCTCCACAGAAGAAAGAATTGTTATGTAAGCTAGTATTAAAACAGAGCTAGATAAAATGGAAGAGGGGAATAATTTCCAACTGATATAGTCCTATGAATTTTCACAAAAGAACTCCAAACCACCTAAAATTAGGAGATTAAAAACAAAACAAAACACAACTTCATTCAACCACTACTGGGCAAAACCATGCATATGACGACTTTTATGTCACTTTGATATTAAAACAGGGTAAATCTAGTTGCTTCAAAAAAAAAAAAAAAACCATCTAAAGAAAGCATGATGTATTTATTTTCCCACTGTAAATCCTTTTCCCCTACATCAGCTAAGGAAAGTCCTACGCTTCCTCCTGTACCTCGAGGTTAACATGACGGCGGACAGAGCAGTCGGTGTCTGCCCCTCACCAGGGGCAGCACTGCTGGAGAGGTGGGAACAGATGTATACGTGTAAATGCATCAGGCATACCATAACCCATGCCATGCAAAGGGGCAGCTCAAGCACATGCGTTTGCAACGCATCCTGGCTCCACTGAAAGGAACATGGAAGAATCCCACTGACTTTACTGAGGCCAGGATTTCACTCTTTAGCTGTAAAAGAGGTGATCAGAAAATGACTGCACTCAATACAGAAACGGTGTGCAGAGTTCTGGCAGGGATTGCAGGTGATACCATGTTTGCATAACCTCTCTGGGCACTACAAAGACCGGTTGCTTTGTCACACCGCCTACCTGCAGCCCTGAATCTCACCGAGTTCAATAGCCCTGAGTTGCCAGCTCTAGGGAGCAGCAGGGGGGAGTTAGAGGCAAAGTCCTATCCCGTTTGGACAGTGGGATGAAGTACTGTCAGCAGTAGAAACGAGACTCAGTGTTTCACAACATGGATATTTGGGCTTTCTACCATCTCGGCAGAAAAAAAATGCAGGAGGAAAAGTCTATTACCCTTTCTAGACTTCCACCAGCACAACCATGATTAATCACAACGCAGCTTTAAGAATTAGTTCAGCATTAAATAAGGAACATCTATTTTGCTATACAGTATATTTCTTTTGTAAGGTTTTCTAGGTATAAGGAGGCTTACAGAATAACTACTGTATGGTATAGATACATTCTAAACATTATGACAGAGACAGTGTAAGAGATTTTTAGAAATTAAATGCTTTTAAATGTAATTAAATCATAATAAAGATATCACACAGAAAGCTGTGCCCCTGACAGTCTGAAAATGCAGGGACATCAGAAATATCTTCCACCATCATAAGGCATGGGAAATCTACGTCTATCTCATGTTGCTGAAAGGCAAATTCTATAGGGGAATAGAAAATGTATTTTAACAGCTAATAATTTCATAAAAAGTAAAATTTACCTGGCACATTTGGAATTCTCTGGGACACTAAATGGCTGCAGTGAGGAAAAGATCCTTTCTGTGTTTCTTACTGGTAAGAAATCCTGTCCGTGGAAGAATCACGGAGCCTTTAGCCTCTAGAGCTTCCCTTTGGCTGCCTCTAGGTTGCACTCCACCCAACAAGATTCTTCCCTTTGCTGTTAACAGATCTCAAGTACTGGATAAAGACTCTAACTCTGGGGTTTGAATTCCACTCAGAGTCAAGCACCTAAATGTTACTGCACCTAGCTTTAAAGCCCCTAAAATAGATGTGGATCTGGCAGTGAAGTGCCCTTTCATCATCGACTTCCATATCTCTGCAACAGTCTAAGACTTCACATCTGAGAAAAGGATGAAGTTTTGAGAACCTCAGAAGTTCAGGGACTATCTGAGTGCAAAGCTTTGGTTCATTACCATTCCAAAAACATACACATTAATGTAAAAGATTTCATATTTGTTATAGATTATAATCATACATGCTAGTTGTGATTACCTTCCTGCATGAAGAATTCTCCTGAACTCTTGCCAGAGGACAGTCCCCTGGACAGGGCAGGAAAACACTTGAGGTGACCATGACTGGTATCCTGAGGAAACTAAATATTTGCCAGATATCCAGGGTTGTACTAGTATCTGAAGATTTTCTTCAGTGCAGTTCTAGATCCACTTGTGTCAGCACATAGGTGCGAGACCACCACAGCATAACAAAGACTGGTAAAGTGAACAGCAGTTTGTCACAGCAAACAAATGTCATCTTGAATGGCAAGTGCGATCAGAATAAGGGCACGTGTAGCTGTAAAGAGCAGTATTTTTCTAAACCACACACACAAAAAGAGGCTCAGAAGTAGTAACATGTCAATTGGCGACACAAGAAGAAACAGCAAACAGTATCACCTCTGGGGTGATTTTCACATGGCCAAGAGGCACCAGAACAAATTCAGTAGTGTCGAAGCCCTAACAAAAGTAAAAAGCATAATCCTTTCCTTCCTGCAGGATTGAAACAATTATGCGGAATCAAAACTCTCATATTCAGGTGTCATCCATGAGCATCGGTACCTATAGCAATCTTGCCTATTGACTCAGGGATTTCTCACTTTTAATTGTGCTATATTTCCCGTCAGGATGATACACTAATGCAATTCTATACCCTCTTGGTTACCTGATTTCTCGTCCCTCAACACCCTCTCTCTGCATTCCTCAGGCTTGTGTGATGCCCAACTGCTGCAATTTCCCAGTAGATATTAACTGCATCCAGGCCAAAGCTGTCATTTACACACTAAGCCTGCCCCAAAGGGTGATAATTTTAAAGTTGTTTGCTTCAGGAATCCAGTATCACTTATTCTGGAGAAGTGACAGCCACTCAGATATAAGAAGGTTAGTTGCATATTAAAACAGGGCAAGAGACATGACAAAACAGATTACCCTCCTGGCTCAAAACCCTAATGAATGGGAAAAGAAACTGAGAAGAGATGAGAATTCATCTGCCTCAGACTCTGATGTTCGGCAGATTTTCCCATTGATGGTCTCATCTTGCAAACTATATATATATGAACTGTGCCACTATACCCTACCTAAATGAACTGGGACTGCAGGATCGTGACCTAAACTGGTTCATATTCAGAGAGGACATGCAGTGATCTGGTGCACAACTGCTATCGTTGCTGCTGGGAAATATATACCTAATTCCTTGAAAAGGTTCTGCTACTAAGAGACACAGGATTCTCGATTACTTATTGCCAGTCTTGAAAGAGATGAGATAACACTCTTCCATTTTACAAAAGATTTTTATTATTCAAAATTTCCATGAGAACATTGCATGAACAAGAATGAAATTTCTAAGGAAACATTATGAAGCCAACTAAAAAAAAAAAAAAAAAAAAAAAAATCTGCCAGGGAAAGCAATGGGTTCAAAATAATTCGTAAATACAGGTTCTGACTCAGAGGTGCCTTCAGTTATTACTGACACCAAAATGTTTTGCAAAGCCAAATACTTTTCCAATGGCCTTTAACAGAACAGACCGATCTGCCAAGTGCTCAGTATCTCCAATCCAGCTATCTTGTTGCCAGCTCCTGAAGGCTCCTAAAGGAGAGAGGTATAAGAAAAGGAAGCAAGGAGCAAGAACCAGGTCCTTTTTAAACCAAAATGCTATAGGATGGTGACACACACACAGAACAGAAGATGCTGGAGGAATTCTTTTGTCATGAGGAAATACAGGACTGTTAAAATACACATTTGAAGGACAGCGTTCCCTGTCAGACTTCTGAAGGCCCTGCAGAGCGTGCACTGGCACCAAAGCCATGGGCATGTCAGCAGTGGAGCTCTATAGATGATTTATTTTAAAAAATAAATAAATAAAACAAATATTCTGATCTCCCTCATGTCAGTGGAAACTGTTGAAAACAACAGACCAATTTTGACACAACTGAGATTAAAATCTCTTCTAATCTATTATCTAGATGCAGGGACAATGACAGGAAAGAAGGCAATAAGAAGAACCAGATCCTCTATAGTAAAATTCAGAGCTAGACCACTTACACTAACGAAGAAAGCAGACCAGAAAGTTTGGGTAACTTACATTCACCAGACTGCCCTACATCAGACTCTGGAATTTGAAATGATTCAGTGAGAGTGTCCTCAGGGAGACTGATGTAAATATAGAATAACCACACTGCCTTTCTGTGTAGTCCCTCCCATTACACACTGGTTTAGCTGAAGAATTTCATTTTGGATAGGACAAAATAAGACTACCAAGGCTTGGAAAAGGCCAGGCCTATGTTGCCTTTTTTCCTTTCGTAGCTTATCTGATGACATCTCTGGTCTAGGATAACTTTCCTTGCTCAGATGTTATTTAGTCTTTCTTTTATCTTGAAGCGGACCAGCAAATGCTTTGATAAATGGAGTGAAAGATTTGCCACTTTCACCATAACATCTTCAGGTGCTGAAATGCTGAAGTGTTTTACAACTTACTAAAGTAGTTCTACTCAGGGAATCAATGCTAATATTCCCATACCTTTTTAATATGAGTGAATCGCAACCCATACTCCTTTATATACTAAAGCAACCACACACTGGAGAGCCATTTTCCTATCTTCATCTACTGCTGCCACTATTCTGCAAAAACAAGAGCTGCCACCTATGAAAAAAGTTGGGATTCTACCCATTTGTACACTACAACTGATGCCCTTAACATACAGACCTACAACAACAAACAAAGCCCCACACAACCCCCCCACATCCCAAAAAAACCAAACCTTAAACATTTGCAAGAAAACAAAAAAAGTACGAGGGGCTTAATCGTCAATCATTCCCAACTCTTTTTTTGTGCTAAGTTGTGAACGGGACTGATTAAAACCAACCTGAGAACTAACAAAATTTTCAGGCTGGCCAACTGCATTTAGAGGTTTGCAGTTTCATTAAGTGAAAAAAATCTTTCAAAGATGTTTACATAAAAATTCAGAAAACAGACAATCACAGAGGTCCTAATCTCCTGAGACATTTACCTTTTTGTAGCAGGCTTTACTCCAGCCCCATTACATATTTGCTCTGATCATCAATCCTATTTGCAACTTTGAACTGTCTCCACAACCTATGTCAGAGGCCTTTGTATAAGGCAATACCTGGAGTGTCTCCATTCATCCAAATTTTAAAAACCAGTAACTGAAACAAATCAGCATTTGTGCACCAACTGGAAATAAACCATGCAGACTCACAGCGACTGAAAAATCTGCTATCCGTGTCGATACGACTCCCTCCCCTGTCCTTCTCTAAAAAAAGAAGGGTCAAAGCAAAATGCTGGCAGCCCAATGAAATCTTTGAAAAGACAGTATGGTTTCAGTTATGAGAGGATGGAAAAATGAGAACCCTGGGGATCTTTTGGGAACATTAAGCTTTATTAATCAGGAATGTATTAGCCACATACCAACATTCCCAAACGGTACGCTGAATCAGAGAAACACCAGGGAGCAACAGAACCCATCCAGGCTGGTCTTCTGCCTTACAGTGAGTTCTAGCACGGCCCGAGAGATGGCTTTGAAAGCCATTCCTTAAAAAACAAACCTCCCCTGCTTCCACAGTATCTACAGGTTGTGTGTCCCAGTGCTTTACAACCAATACAGTCAGAACATGGTTCTTAATATGTAACTTGGTAATTTTCACTGCTCATTGAACTGATTTCTTTAGGTCTTTCTCCCAGTGGATATGAAGAACAATTAATCACTGTGCTCCTGATTATAACTTTTCACTCACTAGAATATTTTTTTCATATTGTCCTTAACATACAACAAAAGCAACACTTTCAGAAGCATATAATGCCATGTAGGGCTCCTACGTATCCTCTTGCCCCTGGGCCAGATAACAATCAACCAGTTTCTGCTTTCTCAACAATTCTAACACTAGGACAATTTCTGCCTTGACAAACATTTTTGACCTCTCCACATTTCCACTGGGGTTCCACAGGTAGAAATCAGGGCAGAATTTATCCCCGTGAGTTTCTGGATTAATGCCTTGGTATAGGAAGGGGAAAAGGCAAAATTAATTCTCTTTGTTAGTGCTAACACAATTCCTCAGTGACAGTCAGCCCCAAGACACTGATCTTTGTTCAAATGAAGCACACTTCCATACTCATTTCAGATTTGTACACGTCTTCTCCAGCATAGCTTCTACAAGCCAGTACCTTCTGCATCAAAAAAAAAAAAAAAAAAAAAAAAAAAAGGCTTAACAGACTATTGAAGGTTTACATTTTGTCAGAGGAATAGCAACTGGGAATTTGCAGGGGTCAAAGCAGCCCATCTTAGACATGAAATTCTAGTTAAAACAGCAAGTTACCAGAGGGAAGGACAGATCCCAATATCCATCAAGAACTGTGAGGATTCTTGCGCTGTAAAGAACACGTTAGGGTAGCTTGTTTGTTGCTTCAAAACTCTTCCTTCATTTAAAACCACTACTGTGATGGACGAAGCCCTTCCCAGCCCCGACATCCTGACGCAACACACGCAGCATGCACTCTGGGATGCCAGCTTACTGTGTCACATTGGCTTGGGCTCTGCCTGTTCCTTTCCTTATGCCTGCAAGCTCAATTGAACTTATGAAAATTCAAACTGTCTTCTGTCTGTTTCATACATCATCAGTAAACAATCACTAGACAAAATGAATTTGCTCTCTGTAATTTGGAGGCTACACAAATGTCTCTGCTGTATAATACAAAAAAGGGGAATAAAGTTTGGTATGCAAGGTTAATTCAGCGTGGAGGAAAGTAGCAGAGACAGACAAGAGAGAGAACGCAAACAATAAAATACTCAACAGTGGGGAGAGTGACATGAGAAATACTTCCGTAAATTGGAGTTGGCCTTGATACCTTTGAATGATGGAATTAAACAAAGGCACAA
The DNA here is from genome assembly GCA_013389945.1 of Fregata magnificens. Taxonomy (NCBI): domain Eukaryota; kingdom Metazoa; phylum Chordata; class Aves; order Suliformes; family Fregatidae; genus Fregata; species Fregata magnificens. Next base: position 71,051 of record WAAD01021832.1, on the reverse strand, counting down.
GTGAGTTGTGAAAGATCACCCCCATGAGTGGCTGTATCTCCATCCCTCGTGATTTGTCTACACAATATACTTATTAGTAATAACAATGGTTACTATTTTTCCTCTAAGAGCTTTGCAAACACAAACTCAATAATGTTCACAGAGCTGTATCAGTTTGAACCAGACTGAAAAGGTGATCTGCTGAACAAGGCACAGCAAGGTTAAATGACTTGTCCAAAGCCACTCAATGAGCCAGCATCCGTCAAGATTAGAGCACCGGATCTCTTGGTCAGTAATCAGATCACAAGGCTGCACAGGGCTGAAAGCTTGAAAAAAATCTCTCTTTTTAACAAAAGTAATGTGTCATATACTCCTTATTGGCCTCAGCTGATGGCAATGTAACTAAAACCATTGCTTTGAAAGCACATCCAATGCATGTCTTGTACAGGTTTTCAGGTTGTGTGTATAGAATCTTTTTCTTTCACACACAATACGCTGTCGTTGTCTCATTCTAAAATCAAGTAGACACTGAACGTGAGCAGAAGTAGCTCCTCATACTAATCTTAATCCTATTTGAGGTTAGTTGCAAACAGCAAAGTACTCAACCACATCCTTAAAGTTAAGTATTTGAGTAGTCCCATGGACCTCAATGGATGTACTTGCCTATCAATCCACATAACTTCAGTATATAGCAAAACATGGCCAGAGCACCCAACATAGCAAGAATCCAGCCCACAGACTTTTTCCATTAAGAGCACGCCTGCACTATATTTAGAAGGCTGTGTTTTTACGCAACTGCCTGCCAGATTTGCACGTGTTGTGAACCTGTATTTTCTTCTAATGCCATGTATCAAGTCAAGCATATTTTCATATCAGCCAGAAATCTGGCCCGTCTTATATTAATCAGTTGCTTTAGGGACATCCCTACCCTAAAGCAAGTTTTCCACCCTTCCATTAAAGAAATCAAATTCAAAAAAACCCCAGAAAACTACCAGAGCACGGCTTGTCTCTTCTTCTTCCTGTTTTCAGGTTAATACAGAAAGGGATCCCAGGAACTGGGACGTTCACTTTATTAAAGACCTTAGAATTAGAGACACCCGAGTACAGCAAACATACATAGGAAACAAAGGAAATCCTTAAAGCATGCTTTCCTCTATAAAGAGGGTGCCCCCATTTTTATTGTGCCGTTACTAGTTACATGGATCCAAGGTATAGCAAGAATCACATCCTCATTTTACAGCATACACGTGCATATGTAAAAGTTCCCCCACCTTGTGCTTCTGTATTCCAGAGACAGGCTGTATGCCAAGGCTACAGAACTTAGGAGCAGCTAGAAGTTTACAGGTGGGGTATCTTTTTGGAAAAAGCAAATGACACAAGAAACTCAAATATTAGAAACTTGGACCTTTACTTCATGGAATGGAAAGAAGAACTGGGCAGAACAGAACAGACTTGGGAGTCGTGACCCCACACTCCATTCCCAGTTTGACCACTGATTTACTCTGACCTTGAGCAAGCTGCTCAACATCTCTGNAAAAAAAAAAAAAAAAAAAAAAAAAAAAATCGTATACATGAGTTTTACACTTGTGTATTTATTTCTCCTGCAAAGCCTAGAGTCTCATATAACTAAAAAAAGTCCATTCCAGCCAGCACCATCATCAGGCCCGTATATTACTACCTGGTATTTTGCCTTAGGACTGTCCATGCAGGAGTTACTGACCATCTGGATCCTAAGGATTCAAAGGACTTGCCTTAATTCACTCCTCACTCTGCTGCTGCATTTTGGAAAGAGAATTACTTCTACTTTCCAACAAAAATTCTCCTGGTTGTTCACACAAAATCGCAAGACAACTTCGAAATTCTGTACTCACAGATTCAGAAGTGTTCCCCCACTTCTCCCCCCAACACCTCCCTTTAAATTGTTGCTGGACCCAGCAAATCCATGAGTGTTTTCAACTCGGCTCACCAGTGTAATTGCAAGGTTAACCTCTGGTGGCCAGGGAAGCTGCTCATATTCAGGAATGATGAGCAGAAAATGTTAAATACCATTCACTGGCCACAGCCTGCAGTTAATACACAATATTTAAACAACACAATGGCATGGCCCTTGCCAGTAATGTAAAAACACAATGGAGTAGAGCCAGAATGGCACAATCTGCCTGCCTGAGTCATGCTTGGCGCTCCACACTGGAAGGGGCATGCATTAGCTGCCCACAGTGTACTGTACCCTTCAGCTAGTTTAAAATAAATCATTAAAATACAATTTAAAAAAAAAAAAGGGAGGGGGGAATGGGGGAAGAAAGGAAAAATCCCATGTAATAGTTAAAATATTTTAACACTGAAATACAACTTTGGAAGAGGGCTCTGGACTTCATTACAGACTGCACATTTTGATCTCAAACAAGAAAACAAACCAACTTTGCTTTGTAGTATTCCACAGCTTTGTACTGTCCAACTAAAATCAATTTTTTCCTACTATCTACAAGCTCCTGGATTTTTATTCATACACTATTTCATTAAATTCAGAGTATCTGAATCTACTATATTTTCCAATCCTCTTTTGTGTGCCTGTTGTTCAGCCACTGAAGTTCCAAATCTCAATTATTGTCCCAAATACATTCAATAAACAGATTCTAAATAAGGCTAGATCAGACTGATGTACAATCTGACTTGCATTTATGGAATAACTATGCTCTTAGAAAGAGACTCCTTCCTTGCTGAGAGACATAAGACGTTATTTTTACTGTTTTCTTGTGTCACAGCACAGATGAATTAGGCATTTCTGCCTTTGTCTACACCCTAAAGCAGCTGAAGCCCCCTGTGATGTCATCAGAAAGTTGTTCAGTTTTTTCTTGTATAAAGGAGAAAAATTGGTTATGACATCACAAAAAGAGAATAAACTATATTTTATGCTATAAGGAATCGTCTGCTACTTTCTGTTATCTCTGCACCAAAGTGCAGAAATCCTCACTGACAAAGCGACAGGAACTGTAAGTCAACAGACACAGAGATGAACACTATTCCTAATAATATTCAAAACAAAGCAGAAAAGAATGATCTATTCAGGGGTCTGAAATTAAAGATTTGCAAGATGTAAGTTCAGTTTTAATTTTTAAATAAAACTCCTTTGAACTTCTAAATCCCATTTAAGGGGACTCTGACCTTTATCCAAGACCAGCTACTGTGCTAATACTTTGGATGCATATAGAGGAAAAATACGGACAAAAGGTACCAGAAAAGCTTTTACTTACAGGAATGCAGCGCAGCTTAATCTTTTTGTTTTTAAGGTGCAGTGATTTCAGCATCTACAATGTAACTTCAGGCAGTCTGAAAAGAAACAGGTTAAAATCTTTTTCAGTTATAATTGGTATTTCAGATTTAATTAAAAATTAAACTTTCATAATGTTTCACCATCCAAAGCAATGCATTATCAGTCAAGCGTAGCCTTTTTTTTTTTTTTTTTTTTTTTTTTAAAAAAAGGTCTTCCCCGGGAGTTT
>WAAD01021832.1:42168-67567 GCA_013389945.1 Fregata magnificens | reverse complement strand
GTTAAAAGAAGCTCTTCCCAGAGTAGTTTGCAATGAAAGAAGAAGGGGAAAAAGGCAATTGAGAGTAGCAAAATATATTTCTTCAGCAAAAGATCTCTGAATAACTTGGAAAGAAGCCTTCTGCCACTTAATTTTAACAATCAACCTTATACTAATTAAAAAAAAAAAAAGCATCACAATTAAAGAAGACAGAAAAACACCATCACATACCAACGACTGTGAGGGGAAAAATGTTAATTTCAGCAAAACAAGGACATCGCTAGGACCAGAACATACGCACCAAAAGGGAAAATATGGTTTTACATAATGCCAGCCAACAACATTTTTTTTAAAATTCATTCTACAGCATGTAGCACTTTCAGACTGTTGCATGGAGGAGCAGAGAAAGACGGATAAGTTCAAAAAGAGGAAAGCTGATTTTAAAGCGCACAAGGCAAAAGGTCCCTTGCACCCTTTTGTTAAGGGATACGAAATAGTTACTCTATAAAACTGCAAGGTTTCTTATCGTGTAAAATAAATGTCATTTTACTGTGCAAAACAGATGATTAAGAACTGGTAGCTGTAGACATAGCATTTGAATGGATGCAAAAAATAATAATTTTTTTTTTTCAAAATGCAGTTGGAATGACAATAAAACTCCAGGGGTTGCACCATAAATATGAGTATAAATGTTAGACCGGAGTTTAAAACCTGTGGTTTTAATTATATCTAATTATAAAGGCTCCAAAACCAGGAGAAATGAGAAAAACAAAAAATATTAATAATAAATTAAAACAATTTTGCAATAAGTTGTCAGGATTTGGCCTCACAAAAACAAACCATACAGCAATATACACAGACACATACAATGTACCAATGATTCATTAAAGTAACAAATCAAAACTTGATTAAATTTTATTTTTAAAAGGTGACAGCAGAACTTGCCTAATTTACCCCATTCAAAGTCAAAGCTATTCTCTTCACCGGCAGCGCACTGACAGAGACCTGCAAATAAATCCTGGATGCGAATCTAATACTGATTTTGCATGTCCCACAGGCTGGGGGCAATTCCTAAGTGAAATATTTTCTTTGTTGTCCCATGAGTAAAAACCCAGTTCTTCAGACTTTAGTGTTATATGAGCCTTCCCAATCTGTCCCCACAGATGTTCAAAAAGAAATGCACTGTTTCAGATGATATACTGTCACACAAACATGTTTGTACACACATGTATATCACAAACAGGAATGAGCTCAGGAACTTATTTTTAGGTTTAACTTTTCCACTCTGTCAAGATCAGACGTATTAAGAAGCAGGAGGCAAAGCAGAGAGCACAGAAGGGGACAGCACAGCAAGAGTTATCAGATCGTATGCAGAACCAATTCTTGAGCACTCAAATGAAGGAACAAGAGCCCCCAGGCAGAGGCACTAGGACGAAGCTGCCACAGAATAACCTTTATAGGCTTGGATGAAATTTTTCTTGAAGGAATCATTTGAGAAACATGTTGCTCATCCTTTAGACAATCTTTACATCAAATAACTATCCTTCTTTCTCCTGATTGGCATCTAGTAAGATAGACAGAGGAACAGTGGAGAAATCCAAGCAAAAAAAAAAGTCCATCAGAAGTAGGTAACAGCACAACTGTCAGATAAGTGGTAACAGCTTCAGCCCCTAAACTTCCATTTCTTTCCCTTCCTTCCCCTTCCAAATTTACCCCTTTTCTAACATCTTCAGGACTGTCATGCTGGCTTGCTAGCAGGGAAGGAGAGGGGCAGTGGTATTTGCAATCCAAAGCCATTTCTTTTAATGAATGCAATGAAAAACTGACCTCAACTGAGAAAACAAAGAGCATTCACTGAGGGTGAAATGTATCCCTGTATAGAGCGCCAGCATACAGACTGCACCACTGAAGCCCTATTCTGATGACCTAAATAGGAATAAATTGGTGCATGGACTTCATCACAGTGAATTTTGTCCAAAACCCCCATTTTCTTGTAGAGAACGAGTAAGCATTTAGCCCTCTCCTATCAAAGCACAAAGGTACAGCACCCCCTTCCCATGCTGGGCACCATCCTGACAACGGCTTTTTGGTGTATTTTCCTAGTAGTTTTAACCTGAAGTCCTTCCTGCTCCGTGCACATTCTTCTGATTGGAAAGGAAAAAGAGAAAATGCAACATCTAGCATTACTCTGTGAGTTAAGCAGCGGGGCGTAGTGCCTGCAGATAAAGCAGCCCCTCTCCTCAAGGCAGGCCTAACTGGCACACACTGCGATCCACCCGTTAAAAGAAACGGAGCCTTGGAAAGAGCTCGCTGTGAGAGCATGTGCACTGCCATCTTGAAAAACTTCAATTAAATAACCATAGTTAACAGAACACCTGACAGACAACACACACAGACAGAGCATCTTAAAGAGCTATTTTAGCTACAGGTTGGAGTTAAACCCGGAGCAAAACCTACAGAAAACCTCATTAAACTCAGAATACCAATCGTTGCCACTTCAGTAGTATCTTTCGTTTTACAAACTGAGAAACCTGTGACCTCCAGATGAAATGATTTAGACAAGTATGTATGAGCAAGAGGTAGAAATGGAGGCAGCTTCTTAAGCAGATGGCCTGCATTCTTGTGCATGGGTGAGCATGCTTAGCACTGCGGGGCAAGAGACCGTTGTCTGAAAGGAGTGCCCTAATCCCCTTGTGAAAAGCAAGGGATGTGGCTCAAGAACAGCCCGTGATCGTCTGCTTGAGAGAGGCCTAAGAGCTGGAATTGCAAGAATGAGGAGCATGGCAGGTCAGGAATGAGGTACATTAATAGAGTGTTAACAGGAGAGCAAGTGTTAGCCCTCTGTAAAGGCTTTAAAAACAAATATCAGAAGGTAAACATATTTCACTTTGCTTTCTCATTATTCTTGCTTGCCATAAAGTTTATGCAGAGCCTGCAAACTGTGAGAGCAAAACTACTGACTGTACAACGACTGGAGTTCATCAGCAGTATTCCACAACTTCTATGGCACCTGACTCATGTTTATAGTCTAGTCCCCCACTTTCATAAGAACCACATTCATTCCATGTAAAAATTAAAGAGAAGAAAAAAAAAAAGTATCATTTGTTATTGGAAAACATTTCAGAAGATGTCAGCTGGAGCAGGTCAATGAGAATCATATACAGTTGATTAGGTATGGGGAGACGGAAGGCTAGGAGAGAATATAGCACAGCACTTATTGATATATTTTGAATTTTCTACATAGAATTTACAACATCAGTCAATTGATCTTTTTCAAAGTACTTGCTCATATCATTGCTCTCACTTCTGGAACTGCAAATCAATGATGAAGCAACTGCCACTAGAAACTATTCACAGAAAGTAAAATACCGATGTCCTTACTCAGGAAAAAACTCATTGATTATATTAAGATGGCCCTCTTCAACAACCAGGGAAATGGAGGGGGAAAAAAACCCAACAACAACAACAACAAAAATCAAGCCCATTACTGTCAAGAAAATTTTCAGATAAGCTCAGGGGCCAGTCAAGAGACCTCATTCCAACTTCAGAATCCAAATAATGACTTAGGATAGGGCCCAGATTACTTCCTGGCATTTTATGTTTGAAAACATAAGCAGGGCCATGGACTAATTGTATCATAGAAATCAGAGAGGGATGTCAATGCTGCCCAGGCTCCTTATCTAACAAAAAATAAGCAAACTTTGAAATTGGAAGCAGTAGAGACACGCCAGCACAATGCTCTGTCTAGGCTCATCAGTAATGCAAAAGAAAAAAATCTTATTAACATAGACATACCATTACACCACTACTACTTTTTTTAAGGTGAATGCACTTTAGCTGGTACTAGTTCTCTATAAACAGGTTTATTTTGTGTCACCATTCTCTTGCCTTGAGGAAATAGAATTTAAAAAGATAACAACAACAACAAAAAGTAATGCCTGTGCTAAAGAATCCTCCCAAAAAGGAATGTTTTCCTGAACTGGTGCCCTTTGTAGACTTTTAAAAGTAGTTTAAAAGTAGTAAAAGAGTTTTGGTCATTTCCAGTTCTGCCTTTGAACTCATGGCCGTTTGTATGGTATAGCAGCACTGAACTGGGCTTCTTCCTGGCCTTAGGACTGTGGCTCAAATCAGGGTCACAGGGCTGCAGATGGGAGAAACCTGGGGTTTTTTTGTGATTCAGTAGAACCAGAGCAGAAGACAACCTACGGCATTGTGCTGGGATCGAGGGTTCCTGCCACTGCAGGAATGGACAACAGGAGACTGAAGGTTTCTTTGTCAAAATGGTAAATATCCATCTGTCATTAGTTCACTGCAAAGCTGTGTGCCCACAGAGATTTCCTCTTCCTTACGGCATTCATCTTTTGAATTTACTTTCCCAGTGAAGACTGTATCCATTAGAAATTTTCATTTCCAAACCAAGGCTGTTTCAGCTAGAAAAGCATTTTAATCAGGAAAAAGGTGTATTTTTGGCTACTTTTCACACACCCCACACCCCCCCAATAGCGTTGGAACTATTTTTGTTCAAGTACGAAAAATACTGCCTTTGGGCAAAGACTAACACTCCTTGAAATTCAGGTTTCAGAAAGTTAGAGACACTCAACTGAATAAAAGCTGCGATGCATAATCAACCCTAATGGTCACTCCGAAAAAGGTACTGGATGCAATTTCACCACAAGGGCCCTCATACCCGTTAAACGTGTTGGATCCCTTAATAGCACAGTCCACCCCTCTCACTTATTCCTACTGCTAACAGAGTAAGCAACAAGCACTTGAGAAGCCCAGCTGTGAGAGCACATTAGAAGCTGAACTTCTCAACCCACTGAAGAGTTAGTCTCTTTATAACTGCACTTAAGACCTGACCTGGACTCCTAAAGTGCAGTTTAACTGGTAGTTCTCTTATAGCCAGGTGGGACCCAGCATCCTTCTAAATACCTCTTGAAGCTTTCCTCCTACGCGGGGGCGATGATGGTAATCAAGTTGGCTGCTGAAAACCATGATATTCCCTATTCCAACTGTTTTCTTGCACAAGCTGTCCCTAGATCCTGTTTATGTTCCCAAGGAACAGGAACAGTGACAGCATGCAGCTTTCACAAGGCCTTGCCCAAACAATTCTTTCTCTAAAGATACAGTTTTTTTGTGAAGCAGCTCTGAAGCTGATATTCTCTGAGCATCTCTTGGAATACAGCTCGAGGACTTCGCTCGTGCCCTTTACAAGTTATTGTAGCATATAAGCTTCTCCCACTTCTTTTCAAGGTTCATAATGCTTTGATCTTCACAGCCTCACTGCTCCTGTTGAATGGTACCATCTCCCATGGCTCAAATTATCTCTAGTGCATAAAATGATAATACCTGTTAAGAAGCAGGCTCTATCACATAATCACAGCAGAACCTTCACATTTATTCTGGTTTAACACAGAAACTTACATCAATAAATGTTTCATTGTGATGGGTATTTCAGTGCAGTGACAAACTGGGCGGATAAAGGAAACGTGGCGGATATAATTTGTTTGGATTTTAGCAAGGCCTTTGACATAGTACCACACAGGAAGCTCATACAGAGACTAGAGAATTATGGTCTGGATAATAATACAATAAGGTGGATAAAAACTGTCTGACAGATAGGAAGCAATGAGTTATTAATCAATGGTATTAGATAAGAACCGAAAGAAGAATCTACTCCGATGCCGAGCAATAGGTGCTAGGATTATTATCATGAAACAGATTCATTAAGGATGAGAAAAAGAATGTATGTAGATGTTGACAGCATCCAAAACTGATGATTCAGAAATAAGAAACGTATCAAATGCAAAAGGGATCAAAATTGTAAGATCCAAATAATGGAGATGTGCATGAGCCAGAACAATGGAGTATTTAATATATCTGAAAATGTAAAAAATGTTATCGAATACTGATGCAGAATTTGGTTTTGAACTCAGAAATACAAGGCTTTCACTGTGTGAGTATAAGACTTCATCATGTTACTCTGCACTGATATGGTCTAGTTCTGAAACTGGCTCCCTTGCAAAGCAAACTGAAATAAAAATTGCAGCCACTGTGGTCAGGGAATATCATCTGGCTTCTTTTCTTAGAGTAAGGATATTAGTTCTAATGATTAAAATAATAAAGTAATTACACATAACGTCCTTAAATTCTTCTTTGGAAACAGGGTCCTCCTTTAGTTGTAGTCCTGAATTTCCACTGCCCTGCACAGTTAAAGCCTTTTCATTGCCAATTTCTGGTACAGGAGATGACATTGAGTTATCCCCACAGAGACACCGTGTACACATAATACTTGCAGTCTAATGGCTACTCCCTCTCCACTTCCTTCACAGATCTGTCCCGGAGAAGTTCAGTCTGACTCTTACCTATGAAAGGGCAAGCTCTTGGATGAAAGGCAATATACTGAGGTGAAATGAAAAACCACGTAGCAATGCACATACATTTCATGGGACATACAGCAGAGAAGATCAAAGTGATAAATCTTTATTTTGAATTCTAAATATCCCTAAATGTTGAGCAATTAAACATGGCAGTTGAATATTTCCAGGATAAACTCAGCAATATCAGCAAGACATGAAGATCACTGTATCCTGCCTCTTTCTCTCTTACGCTGGAACTTTCCTTTTCCTTGTACAGTGTCTTCCACTACCAAAATCGGTGGCAAATCCTCTAAATTGGGGAATCTTAACTCTGGACTTAAATCAAATCTTTAAACAAATGATAATTAATGGCTCAGGATATATGAATTTACCCTTTAATGACAGCAATGTAATTGGAATTGGACATTGGTCTGAGTTAGGAAATGCATATAACTTATCCGAACGGAACCTGTCTGATTACTGTTGGCATACATGGCCCAACCAAACAACCCCCTTTGTTGCAGGAGCCCAAACACAATCCTGGATGTGAGAGTCCGGGACCTTGTGGTAGATTTCCGTGGGGAATGCAATTCCTTCCTATTTGGACAAGTCTGGAGACAGGTAGATGGCAATATATGCAAACCAAATCCTGGTGCATAGAATGGACAAATAGAAACTGGTATTAATAAAACTTATTATAAGAATTGGAACTGTATACAAACATCTGCCTGTTCCACAACTGATTATGGAATTCAAAGATTAGGACCAATAGCAAAGGCCCTAAGATTAGGATGTCTTTGTAGAAATATCTCCACGCCAATTAATGATACACGGACAGGCACAATAGCTAATGGTACCATTAATTGTGATGAATCCATATCCCCAATGGGATATACGATATGGGTTAGTAGTGATGGAACATGGGCGACTCAACTACCTTTAAAAGGAGCAGTGCAACAACACACATTAGGAATGTTGACACTGCATCCGTTGTGGAGAAAGAATCCTGTCACCCCAGTCTGTTGGGGAAAAGTTAAATGAGATTCTGAGGATCAGTGGCAAGGACCTTCAACTTCAACCAAGGTAGGGTGGTTCTTCGAAGCACTATTTGCTCCTAGAATAATGTCCTTACAAAATCAATTATTATTGAACAACTTGAGTTGGCAAATGAAATCTTTAGCAAATGCAACTAGTGAAGGACTCCTGACAGTAAATAAGCAAGTACAGGCCAATAGTAAAATGACAATGTAAAACAGATTAGCTTTAGATTTATTATTGGCCAGGGAACAGGGGTTGTGTGGATATTTGAACCTTGAGAAAGAGCAATGTTGCATACCTATTCCTAATGTGACTGAAGATTTGACTAGGCAATTAGATAAGATAAAAAACAGTGGCACGTAACTCAAGAAACTTAGGAGAAATAGCCAAAAACAGCTGGCTGAATCAAATTCTTCAAGGAATCCCTGGATGGTCTCTAACATGATGGTTAGCAAGTTTGGTGCAAAGTATTATAATTATGGTTGTGATCATTATCATAGTGAGTATACTGTTTGTGTGTTTAAAACAAGCCTTAATGAAAGTTTTGTTTCATAGTAAAATAATGATGATGCAAAATTATGGAAGTCCCAAAGATGACTGGTGGTACAGCTACAGGACTTCCAAAGGCGGGAATTGATACTGGCACTGTTTGGACATTGCCTTATGTAGATACTTTTGTAACTTTAAATACTATGTGGAGCTTCACGGGGCCAAGGACAAAACTTTGGACAAAGACAGAAACTTATCTTAAGATAACAGCTACAAGGACTTGAGCTACAAAGCATTTCTGCAAGAGTAACAACCACAGCTATGTCCTAAAGTAAACTTTGCCTCAAGGTGAGTAGGGGGCGCTTACCCAAACGACCACCGACGACCACCCGAGACCCCCGCGCATGTGTAATATAGTTTTGCAACACTAGCAGTATGCAAATATGGTAGATAGGCAGAGTTGAATATGATGGCTGTATCACGTAAGCAAGCTACGCAATCTAGTGTATAAATATGCTAAATTTTCTGTTTAACTTTGCACTCGATTTGGGAACTTTCCCCGAGTGTCCGATTTTGCGCACTATCGAATAAAGCAAAGTCTCCTTCCTAAACATAGCTTTTGTTTCTGCGTTTCGGGAGTAAGGTTAAAATGGCAACAGCACCACAGCCTCAGCTTACTCGTGCTGCTCCAAGAATAAGGACAAAATAACTTTTATTGTCCTTTTTCTTGAGACAGCAAAAGCAAACTGAATAAGTGAGTAAAGGCTGCAGGTTTTCAACTGTAAGAAACTTTGGAAGGTTGTCACAACTCTTACTCTTGACTTATCGTCCATTGCCTTGCAATCTGACATCAGGAGGCTGTACCTAGTAACCCAGCTCCTTTCTGAGATCCGTTGTCTGTGGTTTTGGGACCTTTGATCTTCTCCCAGGACGTACAATACTCCTTCTACCCTCACGCAGCAGCCTTACCCCATTTCCCTGACAAGTACCTCCTTCCCTCTGCCTGCACTGTGAGAATCCACCTTCCCTTGTTCACACACAGAACTTCCATTCCCCCTCCTTTGCTGCACAGAGAGAAGGTATTAGGATGAAGACGTGACACTCTTCTCACAGAAGACAATGACAAGGAGGGAAGTGGCATCAGCACTACATGAATTTGTAGTTCTAGTTGATGCCAGAGGAGTGGAAAGAATGAGGGGTGGCAATACTGTCTGCAGCTCTCCAGAGCAACAGCAAATGTGGCTTCTGGGGCCCTGGAACATATTACATGGACAGGAGGTCCATCACTGTTTTGCTACCCTAAGCAGCCTTTGTCCACATAAAGTAGTTTTTAATAGGGCCTTCTGCCCACTTGCTCTGGAACTTACCTCTACAGGCCTACCAAGGACCTCAGGAAGAACTTGGGATTTTGATGTGTAAGAAGAGACGTGCTACCTTTTAATAGAAAGTATAGATAACAGGAAGTGAAGTTAGGACTATAGGCTAAGTCTGGACTCCATATAAGCAGGTGCACCTCAAGTGGTATCAGGGCTCTTCCAGATTATGCATGGACTGACTTTATCCCACCATGTGCAGAAGCACAAATCAGTGCACACTTTTACTTAGGCACATTATTTATTCTTTTGCCAGTAGGCCATTAACCTGAAGTTCAAAACCAGCATCATCTTGCACAATGTCATGCACAAACCATGCCCAGAAGTTTCACATTATTTCAGTTTATGTAACTGCCATATTAACCTCAAGGCCCAAGGAGGATACTGAACAATATCTTATTGTACAGGCTATTGAGATTCAATATTACAATTTCCTTCATCTCAGAAATCTTTGGAAATTTAATACCAGAGGACTTTCACACTTTTGGACTGTATTGTAAATCTGCTCCTTAAACTTTTGATGTAACACCAATGTGAGCTCTCAAATATTTCCCAGTAAAGTCCATATAAAAAAATTGTTGTTTAATTAGACATCATCCTACAAGAAGTGAAATTCAGACCAAGCTGGAACTATACAAAAGTTCAGGAAAGTTCAGTTCCTGCATTATGATCTGGCAAAGCTCTATTGTTGGGTTTTTTTTTTTTTCCCCCATAGAAACAATACAGAAAAAGAGAGTATATCAGCAATGACTTGAACTGATCACTGTGTCAGAACAGGAAATAATACTTGGAAAAAAAAGGAGCAAAAAAAATCTTCCATTTACTTTCAATATTAGTAAAAACAACAAAAAGGTTTTTATACTACCAGACACATCCTGCAAAATCTAGCTAATAAAGCAACAGCATAATTACTAGATAAGTTTAAAATGGATTTTTAAAAAGAATGGCTACTTTTGCTGGAGGCAAAGTATATCTAAATATGTTGCAGGACTGGATTCACAGACCTCAGCATCCTGCTGGCCTGGTCCAATACAAATTATGTTTGTAGTTATTCCAGGGACCTTGAGCTACACTGTGTACACACTTAAATCTATGCAATATTTATTTCCGCTTCAAATACGTAAGATGAAGAGTACACGGTAGGTATGAGCTCAGACTAGTAGGGCTTCTGCAATGACTGAATTATTCAAAGTGCCAAGACTAAAATTCACTCTGGCTCCATTTACGCTACAAAACCCAAAACACCCCTAAACAGAGAATAAAATACTATTATTAGAAAAGTAAGGTTGGGTATTCAACCTGTTCCATAGTCTATGTTTAAACAAAACAGATGAGATCAAATGTACCCCCCTGGTGGTCAACCAAACTACAGAATTGAAACTGGTATATAATTTTTAACAGTAAAAAAAAAAAAACCTAACAAAAAATTGCATATAGCAAAATACAAAATTAAGTTCCATCATGTTAACACTAATACTGGGGAAAGGACTACAAAACCATATGCTAATTATGTTCCAGGTAAAGAGGACAAGAAGTTCAGATATGCAGTTGGTAACTAGATTTCTAATAACATAACAACTTCAATCTTTTTCAAGTCTTTTCCCAAATACCAGAAGTGATTAGAACACATTATGGACCAGTCACTTGCCAAGTTTCATGTTTGAAATCAAAGCTGTTTTAAAATTTCCTGAAAAACAAAAAAGCATTTTAAAACTGGTAACATTCAGTCATGGTGATATAAGCAAATACCAGCCAATGTGAATCTTGGAACATTCTTGATCTTTGTGTTGCCACTAAGCCCAGAAAAATATTTCAGGCCCAATTGTTAAGATACTGAAAATAATATTCACAAACAAAAAAAGGATCATTTACATATTATACAACTAAACCTTTTATTTCCTCAATATACCTTGATGGAATTAAAAGCAGAGATCCTTCAAGACTTTTTGTCATCATAACTGAGATGCATCTACATTTACCAAAGATGAACCTGCCTGTAATTTGCATGGAAGATCTAACACCCCCCCTTCTTCCCTCCTCTGCACCTCCCCCAGAAAGAGCTCAGCACTCTTGAAGTATGTTCTCTACAAACATTTTACAAAGGAAAGGGGTCTATCATGAAGGAGCTGCTTAGCTTCTTTTCATATGCTGAGGAACTCTTTTTGAAATAACGCAGGCCAGCACCATCTCACTCTTCCCCCCCACCAATACTAAGCAATGCATAAGGAACAAAATTTGAACCTGCATCTTTGACAGTACAGGTACTTGCAAAATACATTACACCTGCTGGAAACAAAACACCAACTGCTATTCCACTCTGTGGCTACTGTTTTTAAGATTGTTGCCCATTTACTCTAACGTATGCAAGCAGAAAAAAGAAATATGATAAGAAGCCAAACTTTAGGGCAATAGTTTACAAGAAAAAGTACCAGATTCTAGGAGATATATACACCTATAAATTCTCATTATGCATCTGTGTGTACTAACAGAGACTATTACATAAAATACTGTATTATTTAATGTGGATTTAATGGAGGTTTGCTTTCAATTACATGTAGTCAAATGTCCCTATAATCAGTTGGTACAGTAACTGAGCAGAAATTCCCAAACATTCAGCCTTTCCTCCTTGAATCCCAGAATTAGAAACGTGCTTTCTTTTCCATGAAGAGATACAGTGATGTCAACAACAGCTACATTATTCCCCAGCAGATCTGGAGATGTTGGAGTAGAACTCAGAAGTCCAGCTGCCAGATCCTCTGCTGTAACCATCTGACACAAGACTCTCCCTCATGCATTTCTCCCTTTTAGCTTACGTTTTTACAATGCCCTACAATGTTACTGGCTTTATATTTCCTAACTGTGACTGAACCTCATATTTGGGCAAAACAGGAACTTTCCATCTCCTGAACTATAACTCAAACCAGCCCAGAATTTTATATCGTCAGTGATCTCCTTTCTGTCCTCATTGACTGGAAGCCTGCATTAATAAAAAATAACCAGTACAGCAGGACCCTGATGTTCACAGAGACAAATAAAGATCTCTCTGATGTATTTAAAAATGCTTCTTCCACTGGTGAATTACAGGAGAAAAGTTGTTTTTTCTTTATTCTATGCCACATTAAGTCCAAAAGAAGGAAGTCCTACACAGTAAATGTGTACAGAACTATTTCCTACCTCTGCAGGCTGCAGAAAATCCCACTGTGTTAAGTAAGATACAGTAAGATAGTAAGGTACAAGGCCCCTTAAACATATACGCCTATTAAATCTGCATTCCCTTATTGTTCTTAACATGCTAACAAAACGTTCCAGGCCAGTGTTTATTTGTAGGGCTTCTGAAGAGTCATGCACTACCACCGTTTTTCTTCTTTAAGAGCATGACAGTCCAAGTACCACTGGTGAGGCTCTTGCTGATGGCCTGCAGAAAACTCGTTAGTCACATTGCTCTGGCTCACCTTATTCCCAGTTGCTAAACTGCATTAAAAAAAACCCAAACAAACAAACAACAAAACTCAAAAAACCCCAAACAACCCACCAACACCAAACACCACAAACCAGCTAAAAATACATTCAACATTTAACTTTGCATTGGAAGCAACCACACTTAGTTCTCAAATAGAAAACTACACAATTCCAACCTGGAGGGGAGAGAAGCCTCACAGCTATGAGCAAGAGGAGGATTGTCTCAGATTTCCTAAGATGCCTCCCACATTAAGACGTGTCCATATCAGGAAAAAATTAAGAACCCTATCTTTAAGTTCCCACAAGTACAGTTCCAATTAGGAAGGGTTCTTAGCTTTGAGCTATCACCGTGCTAAAAATAGAGATGTTCAGGAAACACATTACTCTCAAAAGTGATTTCACATACAATCTGTAAACACGTTGCCCTTTTAGGTAAAATGGCAATTGTTTGAAAGCCAGAAGCCAGAAATATTAAAGTGGAAGAGATCTTTAAAGATAGTTTGCAACCCTAAAAATTGAAATCTGTGCTTTTTTTTGTTTTCTGAAAAAAGAGTCTGAAAGGACTAAGTACAGTAGGGATAGGGCAGGAAGGAGAGTGAAAAGAAACTTCTGTGCTTTTGCTTTGAAAGTTTTTTGTTTATACACACAAACATAGATGTATACATATATAAAAGAAATACAGGTGTTCTTTTCTTTTCATAACCTTGTATGGATCTCTGAGGGACATTACTTGTACCAATCCCAAATTTTGTCACATTTTATGCAAATTTCATGTTTTCATTTTATCAGATATCGCTTATAAAAGACAACTTAAAATTCACACAGGTCAGGTTATAAGTACAAGGCTGTCATAGTTTCCCTTACTAAAAACTTTTTTTTTTGTTTTGTTTGTTTGTTTTGTTTTGTTTTTTTTTTTTTTAGGATTCCTTATTTTTCTTTTTTCTTGTACCCTCCTTTTGCACTTTGAATGGTACAATGCTATTTTCTCAAAAGGTATGGTGAACAACTTCTGGGCTGGCAGGTGCAGAACATTGGATGATTATATTTAATATTAAAGTTGGAGGCATTAAGCGGGAAAGTG
The DNA here is from genome assembly GCA_013389945.1 of Fregata magnificens. Taxonomy (NCBI): domain Eukaryota; kingdom Metazoa; phylum Chordata; class Aves; order Suliformes; family Fregatidae; genus Fregata; species Fregata magnificens. The sequence goes on along the minus strand of WAAD01021832.1, from coordinate 53,789 downwards.
ATTTTTATTCTTCCAGGTGTTCAAAATACCGTTTGTTAAGTTTCTTAATGCAAGTTCTTAAGCAATACTTGGAAAAATACATATCTTGCTAAAAGAACCAACAGAACTTTCAATATAGAATTGAAATTGTGTGTAATCTCATCTAAGGATTTCAAGAAGTCCTCTAGTAAAGTAAAGAAAAATAATTTCTGTCACTGTCATTACTTGAAGGAAAGAGACACAGACAGATAAGCCAGACCGGACAAGAATTTTGAGGAGAACAATAATCTGTTCCTTCTTTTCTGATCATACTGAACTCTCTCAAAAGGAGATTTAAAGTGCAAAGATCCAAAACTGAGCTTGTATCTATCCAAGAAGAATTAAACGAGCGCTGCTGCCAGTGGAACTCCTACAGATAACTCTGTTAGTATCATTCACCCTGGAATATCAATGCCATTAGTGGAAGATTAAAAGCTAAAGTGATACACCACATGGTTAGAGCCAAGGGTGAAGGAAAGCAATAAAATGATGACATGAATCATCATTGCAGATCTCTTCTTGAAACCAAGTAGCACGGTTCTTTATAATGTCATGCCGTGCCATGCCAACTGGGTTGTATACTGAGAAGCAAAACAGCAGTCCTTTCTGCTTGGTGTAAACAAAATAACTATGCAAGGACATCAGAGAAGGTCTAGGATCCTCCCTTCCAAACTAGAATATCTGTAGTTTTTAACTACCTCTTAATAGTCAGTACTTCATTCTGTATTTAAGAAAGGCGTCATGCTACATTGACACTGTGTAAGCAATGCCACAGGAACCACATAGCGATGAACTCATCTGTTACACCACCACCACCCCCTTGGCCCTGTCTACAGAGATGCCCAAAAGCAGCCTTCTTTTTTTCTCCACAATAGATAAGGGCTACATAGCTCAAGACTTCACACCTCATTTGTAGAGACATCCTAATGTGGTCTTTGTCACGCACAGTTTCCCATCATCTTTTGACAACTGGGACAAGTTGGCCCTCTGTTAATAAATGTTGGTAAAAATAAAGCAAGGTCCTGAGTCGAAAAAAATGCATTAAATATGATTTGACATAGTCTAATGTAACTTTTGACTGATGACCCCTGAGATTTCTTGCCTTACGCCTGCTGGCTGATATTCACTGAAGACTCCCCACAGAATAGAGAAAAAAAGACTCAGAGACCAGAGAGTACGGAAAACCATATGTGGCAGTAGTAACTATGGAAAATCTGGTAGCGTCACAGACCCCTGTAGAAGAAGCAGTTTCATCTCAACTTTCCGTACCACAGAACAAAAAAACAAATAAAACCCCAAACCAAAAACCAACACAAAACACCCTCTCCCTTTTATGAAGTGCTATAACAATTTCTGAAAACACCAACCATTTCATTACACAATCGAGAAACGTGAAATTGATGACATATCAAATGGTTAGCCTCATGCCTGACAGACAGCTCAAACTCTGTGCACACAAAGTAATAAAAGTTCAAGGACCACAGGGATAGCAAACTCAGTTAATCAGAACCATTTTGGGCTCTTGAAGGTCACAGGATAGCCAACTAAAAGCCAGGAACAATAAGCCATCTTCTATGCAGAGCTGTACCTGTTATTCTTACTATCCTTCCAACCTAAGGAGCATTGTAAGAAGATTCCCACACCACCAGATAGAAATCAAACAAATTCTGTGAAAGAATCATAGAATCATTAAGGTTGGAAAAGACCTCTAAGATCATCAAGTCCAACCTCAACTAACACCACCATGCCTCCTAAACTAGGCCCTGGCGTGCCACGTCTACACCTTTTTTGAACGCCTCCAGGGTTGACGACTCCACCACCTCTCTGGGCAGCCTGTTCCAATGCCTAACCACTCTTTCGGTAAAGAAATTCTTCCTGATGTCCAATCTAAACCTCCCCTGACGCAACTTGAGGCCATTTCCTCTCGTCCTATCGCTAGTTTCTTGGGAGAAGAGACCAACACCCACTTCACTACAACCTCCTTTCAGGTAGTTGTAGAGAGCGATAAGGTCTCCCCTCAGCCTCCTCTTCTCCAAACTAAANCACCTGGGCACACTGCCGGTTCATATTCAGCCAGCTGTCGACCAGCACTCCCAGGTCCTTTTCCGCCGGGCAGCTTTCCAGCCACTCTTCCCCAAGCCTGTAGCATCCAGATCTCTCTGCAGAGCCTTCCTTCCCTCGAGCAGATCGACACTCCCACCCAGCTTGGTGTCATCTGCAAACTTGCTGAGGGTGCACTCAATCCCCTCATCCAGATCATTGATGAAAACATTGAACAAAACCGGCCCCAGAACTGAGCCCTGGGGAACACCGCTCATGACCGGCTCGTGACGAGCCGCCAACTGGATTTAACTCCATTCACCACCACTCTCTGGGCTCGGCCATCCAGCCAGTTTTTTACCCAGTGAAAAGTATGCCCATCCAAGCCGTGAGCTGCCAGCTTCTCCAGAAGAATGCCGTGGGAGACAGTGTCAAAGGCCTTAAGAGCATGACCCAAGCAGAAAGTTCCTTCTTTTGGAAAACCCATGGTGTAGCCAAGGCAGAGGCTGTTGCACACCTAAAGTAGAAGTACGCTAGGCTGGATATAATTGATATTTGCTTGCCTTGAACTCAAACATAAGTACGCTGCAATCAGTCACTAACATGAGTATATAATATTTTGTAAGACCTTAATACTAACAGCATAACTGTAGAAAATGCATAAACATTTTGTAATACAGCTAAGCACCAGTATGTAAGTAACATATAAGCACAAAGGGGCAAATGGATACTTGTATTATTGCTGTAGCACTGCAGCACCAGGCAGTGCAACTACCCTGCAGAAAAGGGGGTACAGGAAAATATGTGAGAAGTACTAAAATCTGCAGAATAAGAAAAAGGACACAGAACAGGCAGGAAAGGTATCTGCTGGAACCAGAATAATCCTGAAGATTAAGCTGGGAAAATGTCTGGTAGAAACAGAGGAAGGGCTTGTCTTAAAAATAAGATAATGTTGGGAGCAGATGAGATTATGCCCCTTTTGGTGGGGGGGGAAGAGGGATGAGAAGCATAAAAACCTCAAAGAACAGCAAATGAAAAAAAGAGGAATAAAGACGTCACTTCCCTGATGAAAGAGCTCTTGACTGATGACCTCAACCCTAGTGACTAAGACCACCTGGGACTGTAGGACAACCACAAGGCATTAACTCTGTGGTATTGTACACTCGCAACTAATGTAGAATGGGATTGTTAAGAACCAAATGTTTGTGATAATAACTGTGATAATAACTAATAATGATTAAGAACTGTTGGCTATACATATTGTTAATGAATGCCAGTCTAGTAAAGATTTGCTGTTAAGCTTTAAGCTGGTCTGACTTACTGGACTTCCAAACACTTGCTTGTTGTAACTGATGCTGACACCCAGCTTCCCACTGCATGGCTCACATGTTGCATCACATGATCAAATAAGAAAAGAAGGGAGGGGATTGGCTCTAGCATACATTACAGACAGGTGAAAGGAATCAAAAAGAAGCCTTGATGCTTCACTTTTCACAGATTTGCTAGCATATGACCAAAAAACCCCCAAGCAAGTAAACTTATGTAGTCTGTTCCTCTTATGGCAAGTTTCAATTGGCAATAGATCATAGATGGTACATGAAGAGTTAAACAAATCTTTCCCAATTTCTGGGAGATCTTTTTATTAATGACAAGTTAATGTTGAGGTAAACCTCTCAAACCCGTAAATGCTCTTAGGTCTCCTTTCGTCAGGCTGCACAGTCCATATCCAAACTGTCCTCGACTCAGAGAAACATTTTCACCTGCATTATTCAATCAGCAGAACCTGCTCAAACCTTTCAGTATGAATCATTATCACGACATATGTCAGCATATCTTGAGAAAATACTGACAGCCTGTTTACCATTACCTTCTACACTCTCAGTATTTGGCAATAAAGAACCCTGAGATCCTCAATCAGGAATCTGAAAATGGCCCTCATTCCACGTGGAGATCAATTCAATCAATCGATATGTTCTTACTGCATAAAGAGCCAAGTGGTTTGCCAAAGGTCAGACCAAATCATTGGTTAAACCTGGAATAACTAAGGATATCCTATCTCTGGATACCAGCTTTTTCTCTTGGTCTCCTTAAGGCTAAAATTGTGCTGTCTGGACATATCCCTCCCTAATACTCTTTTAATTTACCAATTTCAACCAAATTTGCTGGAGGGGTATAACCCTGAATAAAAAAAGCTGATTCCTACAAGCTTCATAAAAAAAGGGAGGGGTAGAGACACACACTATTAATTCCCCCCAGACAGAACCAACAGTACAAGTTCATACCTTAAGCACCACAGAATTGGATTTATAAACATCTCAAAAAAACAGAAAACACTTCAGTGAGAGGTCACACCTTCTTAGGCAGCAAGTCAACCAACCATAACACTAATCCATAGAAAAACTAGATTCGTTCATTCTAGTGCTCACTGAACTAATTGTTTCTTGAAAATTACTGGAAGTGCATTCCTGTCCTCTACTACCTTCAGCAGTCCTGATAAAAATGAACCCTATGACAAGAAGACTTCTCATTTACTTCTTGAGATGAGAGAATGACTATATATCACCAAGAAGCAACATTTTGACAAAAAAAAATGTCTTCTGCTTTTAATTGACAGCTAAAGAAGTCCAAAGACTAGACTTGCATTCCAGATCTATTAAGCACTTAATACCTGATTGGGACTAAAATGAACAATTTGTATGCCCTATGGAGATATGAAGTTTAACAAACATTGCTAAAGAAAACGAGGATCTCAAACAAAACTCTAAAATATATTATTAGAGGAATCTGCTGATATTTTGGATATCTGGTATCTTTATCTGCTAATGTCTTAAGATGTCCAGAACATTCTTCTGAATCCGGAGTAAGGGGAAAAGTTGATTTCTACTTTATTTCAGTTTCTGAAACGTCAAACCAGTCACCTTCCGGCTTCAGAAAACAAGTAACTGTGTCAATGGCGCAAGGCACGTTTAGACGCGACCATCACATGTGAAAGGTTACATAAAAGACTTCAAGACTACATCAACAATCTGAAGTTGCTAAACAGTCATTCATTAGTACATCCTTCAATTGGTTGAGGTGGGAGAAAGATTCGGCATAATCTGAAAGCATTAATGAGTTGGTTAGCAATGGGCTGGATACAGACAAGTGACTATTTCCGTCAGCTCATCATTTTTCCCAAGGAGAAGGCAGCACAGAACAGAGATTCTCCTACAGCCACCACAGACGGTCACAAAAACCTAGGCTATGGCTCCTGCAGTGAAGAGTTATTGCTGCTGAGAGGTGGAGGAGGGATGATGCAGCCACTGCAAGAGAATGGATAGGGTACAACACAACATGGCCTGCAACACAGGAGGTGGCCCCAGGATTGAAATGCAGCCCTGGTAGCTGCCATGCTGGGAGTGGGGGTCTAGAAGAGTAGACTGGGAGTGAATCTGCAGTGTCCTTTCCACATTTTATGAGATTTTCGCTTCTTCCTGTTTGAAAAACGGGCAATGTGAAGTAACAGGTTGACCTCTCTGTTGTCTCTTTTAGGCATCATCAACCATTTCAGAGTGTTGTTATAAAAGACAAGTCTAAAAATAATTTTTTCTTCTCTGACAAGTAGTATGATTGCTCCATTAGCCAATACCATCACTTTTCCAGAAGCTGTCAGTAAAGTGGCAACTGATACCTACATAGGAAATAATTGCAATACCTCAGGTCACACAGTGTGACAGTGATGTGTAAATACTGACTACTGTGTACACCGACCTTCATTTCTTCATTTTCCACTTGCATCTTTTTTTTTTTTTTTTTTTTTACTTCCCAATCATGTGACTCCAAGGATTTTAATGTAGCAACCCCCAACTTGACCCTCATTTATACCTTAATCAAACCTACAGCACGTGCTGCAAGCTGCTTAAAGAGCTGGAAAATAAAAAGAAATAACCAGTCATTTTCAGGGCTTCTGTCTTTTCCACTTACACTCTGGAAGATTACTGTGTGGACATCCCTTATGTTTGAAGTACCTGCAGACCCCTCTGCTTATTTCATTATTGAGGCCAAAATTCTGGCACATAATCACACAGATCCTGTTTACAGCTAATACTGCTGCAGAGCTTAAGCACTACACCAAGGAGCAAACTGGTGGCCCCCCCATGCATCCTTCAAGCATGGAAGTGGTACACAGGTTCTGAAAAGAGTAAGCACAGAAAGAGCAACGTATTCCAACCACACTGGAGAACACGCACAGCTCTTGAGAAGTCCCTTGATTCCCTGTACAGTTTCTTTCTGCCTTTTCTGAGTTAGAATATGACCACCACCTTTGGATTAACTCTCGACAACATGTTCTTTCTCTGGGAGGCAGTGTTTCTGTAAATCATTTTGCTGTGCTAGAAATCTTAACAGGCTCATCATACAGGTGGCCGTGACACACTCTCTTACTGTGACTTTTGTTTCCTGTAATTATGCTCCAGAATAATAATTTGGGTGGCACTGGTCAGGGAATGAAGAAAAAAAAAAATAATATACTACCTCCTGCACTGGCAGGATAACATAGTTTAATCCTCAGGCCAAATGAAAAAACTCTGCATCTGAATACCTCCACCTAGTACGCAAGTTTGGTATTTTATCTGAGCGTGAAGTTGGTGGCCCAGGTCCCTCTGTTTTCATTTTCTCCTGTGCTCTACTTTATATCCCAACTATGACTGTATTCAGCAGCACACATTAGTGATTTCCAAATCATCAGCTCATATTTAGTCCCTATTTTCAACAGCACACTAGAGACCTGCACCTATTCCACAAATAGAAAGAATCCAAATGCTTTCCCCTAGGCTCCTGCTTAGGATTTCATTATTAATTATATTTGAAGGTTATACAGTTAAAATACTAACTTTTTTATTTGAACATTTATATTAAGCTGCTGAGATTTCTAGCAGCTTAGCAGCATTATTTCTGTGTAAGAGAATAAGCCTCTTAAATTCTGCACGCAGGCCTCTCGTCTAAAATGAAAGATTTTAGAAAGGCACTGAAAGGTAACACTGAGTTAATGATGCTTTTTAAACTGAGACCTCCAAGACTGATCACACAGAACTCTATCAGTTATGCACCCCCTTGACCTCAAGCCCTTTCACATGCTCTGCCAACAGTGCCTGAATTCAAATAAAGTTTAGAAAAAAGTTACTTCCAGAAGATGCACCTCAGACTCACTGCTAGTTACAATTCATTACATGGATTTACTATTTCCAATGCAATAAGATGTTTAAATATTTGGTAGCAATTCCCAGAAGACTGTATTTTACTATTTTCTCCAGACATAATCAAGGTTAGGTATGAGAGTCATCCATCAACAATGGTAGGTATTAAGATAATGAAATTTTTTTTGCAGGCACGGATGTTGGCGGACAGACCAGATGACCTCAGCAAAAGGAGGTCTACGCCAACCAACTGCTACCTCACAACACAAACTGAAACTCCCAAATTTTATATAGCTGGCCAAATTTTGATTTTAGATATATGCTAGTGTAAATCCAGAACACTGACACCTGTACAAAAATCCAGGGTTATTTCTGATTTATGACTGCATAGGAGAAAAGAATGTGTTTCACCAGGCCAATTTCATTTCTAGTGCTGTTCCTTAATCAATGGACATAAGCCACAGATTAGATCCTTAATGGGTCAAGTGCTGAAAAAATCTAAACAAAATTGTATGTGCAAAGTATGGACACATTTTTTTCAAATACATATTTTGTATTTATTAATGATAACAAGACAAGCACCATCTTTCCATATATGTCAGAGGCTGATTTTTAACCCACTGATTTTTCTTACCTGTCACCTCTTGATGCACCTCAAATAGACCTTCTCTCTTGTAATTTTTTGCCCATGCTTTTGATTCTGATCTACAGAAAGGTTAATTTTCGCCAGGTCAACTTCACATTTCACAGCTGGACCTATCTACTTATGAATCTGTATAATCACATGAAGAGTTACTACTATTCACTTCTTTCCTTTAAAGGACTCTTGCCAGTCTGTAGCACTGAAAGCACTCCCTGATCACCATGACCAGCTACAAAATCAAAAGTAACCCGATGGCATTACTTTCAAGATGACAACCCCATAAAAGCATACAACTGGTTTGAAAAATGAACACCCCTTCAAAAAAAGCGTTGATCTCCTACCTTGATGAACTAGAGCATACAAATACACCAAACCATGCTTCTTCACATGATTACAGGATGCCTTGTACCAGATGACATTGGGTCAGAGCAAAGGTTGCATCGTTATAACGACCCAGCAGTTACAACTGTATTACGGCCTTGAAATCCATCTCTTGGAAAATATTACTGGAAGTATTAAATAACAATACACAATTAGAGCATGTTATATGGCCGAAATTCTGTACAAATATTAACTAATTAATGGCAGCTAGTTAAATGGAAATGTTAAATGGTGTTTAAACCTTAAAACATAATAAAACAACAGTGCATTTAATTCCCATTTAAATAAACACATATGAAGGGCTTGATGGATTTTTCTCAATGTAAAACTAACAAGGAAGAGAACAGATAAGTTATGTAAAATTTAAATAAAAGAGTTTCCAAATTTAAGACACATGCAAGAATACCGAGGGGCATCGGGGTGCTCCTTCTAAGCAAGCCAGAATCCAACAACAGCATCATTTTTAATGAAAGGCACAAAATGCTAGGCCCTTGTCCTTGCTCTCTCTTGTCTTTTGAAAGGAGCCGTATACACACCTCATGTCTTTTAACACTGTCAGGAAGCTGCCTGAGGACAGCCTAAGTTTCAGCATAACTTGCAGAGACTTCATCCCGTGTGCCAAGTTTCAGCCTAGAGTGAATTTTTAACAGACAAGTTATAAACCCATGAAAATAGGGGCTTACAGTTGAACTGCTAACAGACCCTTAACTGTAGTGGTGCACACGGCGCCAATAATAGACAAAACTGCCCCATTTTATAGCACACAGGAAGGCTGGAATTCAGCTGTTATCACAGATAATAATAAACTTCTGCTGGTGACTCAGGCTCTCAGCCTCAGATTTACATTCCCTCTGTCACTAAGAGTTTTTAAGTTAAACAATTTTACAGGAAAATGCAATAAACAACATTTATATTACCGATGGCATTTGTTCCGACTGCTCTCGTGCTAACATACTGCACAGCTTTCCTCCCACTCTCCATCTCCTCCTCCCCACGCCGCCAGAACTGGGCACCAACCCACTCGCTCCTTGGACTCTCGGGCAGCCGGGACAAAGCCCAGGATGGCCCATGGCACCCGGCCCAGCCCCACGCCACATTGCACTGAGGGGAGAGGCTTACACACTGAGCACTGCCTGCCCTGTTCCCCCCATGCTGCAGGGCAGCTCTCCGTCCTCTTTCTCCAGAATGCAAAGGAAAAGCAGCGCATAGCACCATTAACAGACTTATTTTATTTTTTNCTGTAGCTTAACATTGCATCCTAGCTCTTCAGTGTTTCCTCCTGCTAAAGAGCTGAGGTCAGATATGGAAAAAACAGACAAAAAAGGAGGCTTGCTTGTCACGCAACAGACACTTGAGGGGAAAAAAAACCCATCTGGTCTAGAGAATGTAAAAGGTCTTGTGGAGTTGTCACCCAAGTTGTCCCCAGTCACTGGCACACAGAGACCAGCTATTCAGAGAACTTCTTATGCACAACTTACTACTCCTCTGAAGTTTCCTTTCCTCCAGAAAACTATCCTTCACTCTCCTAAGGAGCAGAATTACATCAGTGACCACCAAGTTTAAATTTATCTGCCCAACGTCTATATTTTATTTTTTAATCCATCTCTCAGGAACAGCTTTTAACGCATTTGGATTTTTTTTCTGTCATAAAATATTCTATTTATTTCCCAGCAGCTGGTGTCAAAAAAGTTGTTGTTTTCTTTAAATATTACTCTTAAATAAATAAAATCTGTTTTCCTATCATGTAAAATTAGTTTTGCCTGCTGTGAGTTTGCAGCATTATGAAGCGATCGTTTTTCCCATGAATTATTCAAAATGAGGATAAAAAAACAAAAAGAAAAAGATGACGGACAATAGCATGCCATTCAATTTGTATAAATGCAGCAGTCGCACTAATAGTTCACTATGTGCAGCACAGATGAAGCACTTTTTCTTTGTCAAATGTAGCCACTAACCTTAATTTAGTATTTCAGAGAGAGCTAGTGAAAGAGATTTATTTCATTCCTCTGTGTCTCCCTGTGACTTATCTAGTGGGGCAGATAATAGACGTGTCTTCTTTTGCTAGCAAGATATCAATATTTTAGACAACAAGTTTTTGGTTGCTTATCCTCAGTACTATGGCTCAGTTGGCCCTTGATGGCCTTTAAGTCTTTCCTTCTTTTTTATTTTAACCTATTCTTTGTTTAAACCTCTGGTTTGACAGTGTCTCTCTGTCTTTTATGAAAAACTATTAGAATTGTTAACATTTCCTCTGGAGTCTTCATATTACCCTGTCTTTCAGAACTGCCGTAACCGCACAGCTGTAATTGTTCTCACTTTGAATTCTGACTGTCGTATTTGGAAGGGGATGAAGGGTGGGGATTGTAATAAATCATTCAGGCTCCCCAAGGCACATAGTATCTCACCAAATCTACAATGAACTTTTAAGGTGGATGGGCTTATGAACTGAACGTATAGATAAACTACTAAGACATAAAATGCCATTTTCATCAAGAAGAATGAGAAGATGATAATAGATTTGTGAGGGAAAGAACTACAGTAACTTAAAAAATGCTATTTCAAATGGTTTATCACTAGTAACTTCCTTGTAAAGGAATCTTCTCTTGAAAACAGAATGCTTTCATTAAGGTTCAGAATATGGCTACTAAGTAAAGTAACAGTCTAGTGCTAAAAGAGTGGGTTTGAAACTCATGAATTCTATCTGGCGTTACGACACTGAAATCACTTAAATTTTGTTTCAACTTCTCCAACCCTAACATTACGGTAATTGAAATATTTGTATCACAGTAATGCCCATAGCGCCGGATCAGAAACAACAATCCTTTGCACCATGCAGAAAGAAAGAGTTCCTACCCAAAATATTTTCAACAGAGAGAGCATTAACCTGCCACACAACATTCATCGGGAACACTGGCCTTCATGTCGTCCTTTGAACAGGAAGAAGTTTAAGTATTTTGAAAGAAAGTGGGGATCTTTTGAGGGAGAAAGAGACTGGGTGGGGTTTTGTTTGGTTGGTTGGTTTTTAATTATAAGAGTGAATTTTCCTCAGAATACAGTGCAGATGGATTCATATGAAAATCCTGGACCTGGACATTGGAATCCTGGACTATTTGCTCTGAACAGCATCATAAAAAGGATGAGTGTTTCATACAGCAAAGGTATGTTGATCACAAAGTCCTTCTGTAATAAAGCACAAACACTTCTGTTGTCAATTAAAAGCAAGATTAGGATGAAGTGTAGTCACCAGTGTCCCAAATTCCATTATCCCATAGCTACAAGCCATTACTCTTTTTTCCAATTTAATTTTTTTTTAAGTAGGTCATTCTTGTATACTCGAATTCTTTTTTTTTTTTTTTTTTTTTAAT
>WAAD01021832.1:0-42116 GCA_013389945.1 Fregata magnificens | reverse complement strand
GTTGGTTTTTTTTTTTTTCTCTAATTTTTTTTTTTTTTTTTTTTTTTTTTTTTTTTGCCATCCATGCCAGCCCAATTTTGGCCAAGTCTCCATGCCCTAGAGACAAAATAAAATCCATGCATTTATTTTATACAAGATTAAAATATTTCTATACACACAACTCTCATCCACATCTTGCAAATTTCTATACACTAGACAGAGTCAAATGCAGTAGTCCATGAATCTTGCCTGCAGAGCCCTTCAACATTTTTCATTTTGAGACTAATATAAATGGTAAATATTTCAGGCTTACCAGACAAAATAGGGTGTTTAAAGTGCAAAACATCTCAAAACCTGATAGGAAAGAAAATCACGTCTCAAGCTATCTGAAAGGAACACTGAGATGTTTACAGGAGTCATCAACCTCCTGCCTCCACAGCAGCACAGCTGCTTCATAGCCATCTCATCAGCACCTACAACTCTGCAGTACTTTGAGGATTTCCCCTCTAGATTCCTGTTGTGAACTTTAGAAAATGAAAGAAGAGACCAGCTGAGGAACACCAAGCTTTACTTTGAGCTTTAGTACAAACAAGAGAAGATTGTGGGAGTACCGTGTTGATGCCCACAGAGCATATACATACACTTTATGTAAGATAAAAGAATAATTCATATCCAACATTAACTTTTGTAAGAAATCCCACAAGCATTTTGGTGGATTAAAATTCCAGTTAGAGACCTTCCCCACTGTCCACTCTGCCTATGATCACTGGGACTACCAGTGCGTTCCACCCACAGCCACGCAAAGAATTACAGACTGGCTCTCCAAATATTAATTCAAATACTCTTGCATATATTGCTGTACCCTGAGCATTGATTTTTGCTTTTTTTTTTTTTTTTTCTTTCCTTCCTAGGAATACATGCTCATTAAAAAACACTGTAAGCGAGCAAAATGTACAATTCTACTGACACTGGTGAAGTTGCACCCATTTATGCCAAGACTGAATTTACTGATAAAGAACTAAAGGATAGGAATATAATTAATGCTACTCAACATGGTTTTATGGAAAGTAGGTCTTGTCAAACAAACCTGATTTCACTCTTTGGTAAGTATGTAAATTTTCTAAGCATAAGAGCATATACACTTACAGTTTTATAAGCATTTGACTTAGTACTACTACACAGCATTCCAGTTCTGCCAATGAAAGCATGTGTTGAACAGCTAACTAATGGAAGACCCTCACAGAAATGTTACCTGGGGGAGAGTTTCAAACGCAGGCATTTTTAGTAAGACACATGTAAAATTAGTAATAACCCCAACACTCTTCAGCATTTTGATCAATCACTCCAAGTTATAAAATCACTGCTGATAAAAATTTCCAGGTGACACAAAGACTGGTAAAAGATCAGGACAACAGGGTATCAACAGATGGGGAAAATCAGGCATTTGCACAAGCTTCTGTTCTTCGAAATAAAACTTTTTAGTATGGCATACCTTTAAGGAAAAGGAACATACACTGCATCCACACGATTGGGCAGAGGGGCATGTGGGGTGTGCTACAGCCTGGAAAACAGCCATTCTGAAAAGGATTTAGAGGTCACAACAAATAAACAACTGAACATGAACACCCAGTGCAATGTGGCAAAGATGGCTAACGCAATCCCTAGAGGCGTAAACAGGAGGCAGTGGGTAGGCTTGGGAAGGCGTTCTTACTTTTCTCTGTTGCATTGTTTTCTAAAGCTATCTTCAATTGGGTGAAGAAAGGCATAACAAGAACCAAAGTCTGGAATGTGAAGCCAAGAAAGAAAGAAAGAAAGAAAGAAAGAAAGAAAGAAAAGTCAAATCGAACCAGAAACAAATCCCATATTTTTAAGAAGCAAGGGAATTAACCATTGGCACAAAACTATCAATGGAAGGGAGGAGCTTTAACCTCCTGATGGTTTCAAGATGGAGAGATGCTGTCTGTGCATAACTGGGTTCAAAACAGGGATGACTGGACAAATCTAGTAGCTGGAGACACACAGAAGGTAAAACGAGATGATCTAATGGTCCTTTCTGACCTCCAATCATACAAAAGGAAACTTCTGATGTTATATTTTATGTGACCTGCAGAATTAAATAGAATGTTCTTCTTTCTGTGTGACCATAACAAGCAGTCTTCCCACAAAAGATGCACCTATGCCCAGCACAGCACAACAGGTTTTGCTGCTTCTGAAGATTTCTGAGAAAAATTCTCAAGTCTGGAGGCAGCTTGGAAAGACATTACTCATGTCCTCTGAAAAACAATAAGCATCGCTTTGTTTGTTAGTTAAGTGACTGTATTTCACCAGAGCATAGCTCAGTGGAGAGCCATCACCGAGAGCTCACATTCAAGCACCTCCCAGCGCTGGAATGTTTGCAGTCCTCTCTGGGTCTGTTTCTGGATTCAACTTCGCCTTGTGCTGGAAACCAAGTCTGGTGCTACCTGGAGGAATGCTATCCATAGAGCAAGGAAAAATCTGCCCATTTGTTGCCACAGGGGGGATTTCCAGTTATGACTCCTGGAATTCACAGACACTGAAATTTGCTTCAAGCTTCGGGTTCAAGTATATATGAGATGACTCTGAAACCATTATTTTTTATCCTCTACTACATTTCCCATCCCCATGCTCCCAACAGTTCAAATATGTATCTAAGAATACCGCTACAGCTGACAAAAAGCATTAACAAGATTTTTATGGCAAGAAATAGCTAGATTTTCAGGTCCTACCTGAAAGCTAGAGCTGTAGAAATAAATACCCCCTGAGTATTTTGCTGAGCACAAGCATCAGAGCTGGCTTCAAGGGAACAGCACCACCTACTGAATCGCTCCCACAGCTCCCTGCAGTTCTTCCTGGTGATTCTTTTGGCCAACTACTGGCCGGACAACTCACTCTGCTAAATAAATCACCCCCCAACATGGCACAGCTGCAGGCACTGAAAGAGATAAGATATGTTCCATTGCTAACTCTTGCTTTGAATCTTCCTCCTACGTGCTGTAAATGGTTCAGCTTATAAATGCAATAATTTTTTTGATGTCACTAAAACTATGTTTTAGTTACAGTTACAAGCAAATGTCACTCATCTACACACTCTACCTACTGGCTGAAAACAATATGATTTAAGGAGTATGTCAGCAGTAAGAAAAGACTCTTCCCACTGGATTAAAAATGTGCATTTTAAGAAAGGAAACACTTTTAGAAAGAAGGAGAGGGAGTCTTCTGTTTCTGTAGTTTATTTTTCTGCTTAATGAAACAAGATTTCCAGCTTCTACAATAGCAGCTGCAAAGGCACTTCATTAATCTCCTGAGCGCACTGCCTCTCCCTGCATACCTGTAGCTGCCCTGTTCTAGCCTCCTGAAAATTATCTGTTGGCATCGCTTCAACATTCTTATGAAATTAAAAAAAAAAAAAAGATGTATTAAACTATGTAAGTTCTACACCTTTCAGAAGGAACACATTAACAAGAAAGTTCATTTTCTGATACGTCTCCCATATTTTGAAGACCTTCAGAAGCATTGAACTCCAACTTGTTCCCATTAAGAATAAATCAAAAGACCGTCTGTAGTGATCTACTCAAGTAAACGACAAACAGGGGGAGAAGTCATTGCTGCAGTCTCAACACAGACCGCGTCAAATGCCAGATGCTTGTTCAGGCCAAAGCCTTCAGGGATGATTTAAAAAAAAAAAAAAAAACCACACAAGAATTTTCAGAAGTGCTCAAGTATGCTAGGAAAACAAATGCCATGGGAAGCAAAGAGTGCTGGTCTCCTAACATCATCTAGATGCTTTGAAAAACCCACATGATGAGACGTGGTCCAAGGATTTAGACAAACTCAAGTTTTCCCACCTTATTCTGGAGTATTTAAACTTGACTCACTTATTGAAAATTGATAGATATACATATATTATGCAATCTATTTTAAGAGGAAACAGCATCAGTGAGCCCCAGATGTCACCATCTTGTATTTCTTAGTTCAAACACTAAACACTAGTTATGCAAGGGCTTTAAAGGGTTCTCAAACCTGTAACAGCAAAGCTGCATAGAGGAAATACTAGTAGGAAAAGCTAGTGACAGGGCAGTGCTCCCAGGTCTGATTACTAGTTACGTTTGCTTCCTTATATTTGCACCTACAATAATTATGATAAAGGGTGGAGTTTCAAGTAGAGTTGATAGGAAATTTTATGACAGAATTCCTCCCAGAACACTGGAAAACACCACAATTATTATAATGGAATATTTGTTGACAACATGAAGATTTTTCTTAGCATCCATGCCATGGTTAACCCACAGCTCAGGAAATTCCCTCACAAATGAACAAAAATGGTCTATACTGTGCACAGTTTAGCTGATTCCAAATATAGGACTTTTTAATTGTATGGAATGGAAAAAAACTTTGTTTAAAATTCATTTCATATATGGGTTTTAAAAAAAAAAAAATCATTATCCCACCAAGTGAAAATTCTGGCTTCTGTTCCACTCAAGGTTTTAGAGAACGAAAGGGAAATTAATATGTACACTCCAGTCTATTCATGCAGTTACATTTTAACTCTGCAGTATAATCTCCTCTTCTTCACAATATCACAATATTTTTCCTAACTTATCTCCAAGCTCTTGAACTTCACTTCTGCATAAAACAGGACATACTGTTTTCCACATGTGTACAGTGTACACAGCAATAAGGAAATCAAGCAAAAACTACAGAAGTGGCCAAAATGGCAATAAGAACAGAGGCTTGTTTGCTGCAGTATTTTTTCCCCACTGGTGGAGTGAATTCCATAATGGAGTCCCTTCGATTCACTAAAAAAAATTGCTCTTCATTCTAATGCCCATTCTAATCATCAACTACACAAAAAAGGCTTGGTAATACTTCTTAATGCAATAAAACAATAAATACCATTCTGCCACCAGGAGAACAAGCCAGTTAAACACGCTACTTTATTTTTTAATTTGCAGGAAAAAACAGAGCTGATTAAGGAGGAAGAACCAGTCCCTCCCAGCAGCTACCCCACCTCCCCAAAAAAAGGAAAAGAAGACCTTAAAGAACAGGCAGATGAACAGAGAAAAAAAAATATCCCATGCATTAGGCAAAAGTCTGTAATATTATCTAGAACGACAGCACAGCCATTGTTAGTGCTGCCAAAGCACTGCATGTTTGCTATATCACCCCAGGTCCTAGGAGAATAATAAACTAAGCAGATTAGACAGAGACTGATGTCTCTGTGCTGCCTCTACCTCCACCGAACACGGGTGCTGCTCTGTGCTTTAGAGCAGAGGCGGGCAGGTAAACCTAGAAAATGGGTACTCCATGTTGGCAGGGGCGGGGAGGGGGGCAGGGAGCTGCTGCCAACAACCAGGGCCTGTTTATTATTTAACAGTTGGTATTGCTAGAGGCCTGGCACTGCAATAGAGCAATCTCTGTTTCAGCGCGAGTAAGCCTGATTACGAGAGCACAGGAGCCAAATCATGTTTACCATCGTTGGTGAGAACCTCAATGCCCCCAACAGGCATGGAAATCCTTACCGCAGCATCTGTCCGTCCATCCATCCGCAGGCTGCCTCCCTGGGGCAGGGGTAAAGAAGGGATGGCGATCCCCATGCAGGAGAAGGAAGGAAGGTTTTGGACAGGATGATCCTCGGAGCTGTAGGGTACCACCTGTACTGGCACTGGCCAGTCCATGCCCTCCTCTGCATTTTTATGAGCCAACACGCCAGCCTCAATTCACCACCTCAAGCACCTGATGTCACCCAGGGCTAAAATCAGTTTCCAGCTCTCCGGAGGGCGGGGGGCAACGATGGTCTCGTGCATATAGTCTACTTCCCCCCACAGCAAGGACAGCGTGCCATAGAGAAAGCACTTCCCCAGTGTAACTCCCATGATTTGCAGAAAGCTATCACTGACAAAGAACTTGGCATTAGAAGTTTTCTTAGCTTCGGCTGGAAGTCATCCCTGTACACAAGAAAAATCTGGAACACCTCCCTACACACACATAAACTTCAACTAATCTAATTTTTTAATTTATTTACAAGAATGTTCACAAAGATCCAGTCACACTCTAAAACAGAGTTTGTAAAGTATGGAACCTATTGAGTAAATGCAATTATCATGTGCCATGAATAAACAACACTGGGTCAAGCCTCAACAGCCTAGTGCTATGAAAATCATAACAAGGGAAGATCAGACCATCCTGGTGACATGAAGCCTTCAGTTTTAGCTTGTTGGTTTAAATGCTAGCTCATTCTTGTAACCACAAGAAGCTAGTCACATCTGATAGCTGCTTCTCAGTCTACATAAAACAAGCTCCATGAACCAGCTTCAACTTCCCAATGAACAGGACTCATCGCCTTTGTTGTTTCTGCAGTTCTGGTGAGGTTCAGTGCGCAGGTAGGCTGTTGGAAGACACATATTCCACTTGAATCTCCACCACTGGCATGCTACATGACTCTGAGAGCTGGTCGAAAGTGACTTTTCCCACAGCCCCTTCTTAAAAAGAGGATAATGAAAAGCAATGCGTGTAAAAAACTAACAGCTGATTGTTTAATATTGATGAAGAGCTTAGCACTACTGACATGGTACATGTGCTTAGAAACACAAAGTTTTATTATATTCTGCATCACTTCAACGGATCCTGGCTGGTGTCATCAGCAGAGAGATGGCAAATAGAAAAGCCATTGGAAACTAAGCTCTAATTGTACGTTAAAGTCACTCCCAAGTTAGGACAGCCAGGAGCACAGTAAAGCAGGATCCTTGAATCCACTGGTCTCACCATGGGGAGGGCCCTGAGCATCACAAGGGATCACATACCCAGGAAAAAGTGGAGCCTGCCACAGCTTCTGGGCATCACAGGAAAGCGTTACTCAGACAGGTGGTTAGAAGCACAAACCACCACCTGCTCCTGGATCTCTTCTCACTGTTTTCCCCAGCTGACTCTGGCCCTAACTGCTTTCAGCTGGCCAACGCAGCTGCCCTGTACCACTGTGAGCGAGATGGCTGCAGGCTGCTAGCAGTCAGAGGGGGGGGGAGCAGCAGCTGCACACCCCTTCCCTGCCACCTACTGCACACAGTCCTCTCCTCTACCGGCCAGTCATCCCCTAAGAGGGGGACCTGACTTGAGCTTCTATTTAAATGCCCTAGTTTAGTCAAAAATCCCTTGGCTGCAGCACAGATGACCCACAGGAGGAGAGGGCACAACAAGCAGCGGCCTTGCCTGCAACTAGCAAAAATAAGAGAGTACGCAGTAGATCCTTCAAGGCTAGCAGGAGCAATGGCTGTGCATGACTCTGGGGTGCAGGGGAGGGTGAGCAGAGCATACTCAGCCGCAGTACCTATGCTATGGATACATACAGCAGACTTCAGTCTCCAGAGCTGCCAATTTGGCACTAACATGTAATTTGTACTAAGTAACGGTTCAAGAACTGAACGCAAATAATGTAATAATAGCAATTAGACCCTTTACCAAGCATAGCTGTATCAGACATGCAGTCCAGTCATTTCACAGAAGGTAAAACGCACTTGACGAAGGAATCCGCACCTCCACAGGCACTAGAGGTGTGCAGGTATATGTAATAATTGCATTCCTTGTGTATTAATGTTTGCATATAAGAAATGCATGCTGAGCTAGCATAACACCTCCTTCCTCAAATAATAACTAAGTTTCATACTGTGCCTGAAGTGCTCTTTATATAGTACACAGAAATGGGTTATGTAAAGATTAGAGCTCTGAAAGTTGTTCACAACATAACTGAAAATCTAGTAACAAAATCCAATTCTAGCCTAGGTTTCCCCAACACAAAACTCAGGCCAGCTTTACAAAAAGGTCTGATTTTTTGATGGTTTTGACACTGAAATCATACCAATCTTGTATCCAGAAAAGGAAAGGAGAATAGAAGGAGAATAAGAAAAGAATAAAATGGCATGGGAAGAAGCTGGGGGGGGAAGGAAAAAAAAGCAGGAACAGTGAGGTTACTTCCCTTCTTCTTATGCTGCTGCCATTCTTTCCCATGGTGGAAAGGACAGAAACAGACCCCAGCTTTTAGGGAATGCATCTTTTTATACTGGAGCCATGATGCAATGTGTGCAGTTAGGGGTGCTCAGATGCTTTTGCGTGTATGTGCATCGTTACTAGGAGATGACTAGATTTGGTACTGGGATAATATTCCACCATTGTGTGGTGTGTTCCCATCTGATGTTGCTTTTTCCCCAGTTTAAAAAAAACCTAATAAAAAAGAAAATTAAAAAAGATACAATAATTGTTACTGCACACTCTAATGAATTATTGTGTTCAAGGTTCCTACAAAAAAAGTAATATTATACTCGGCTTATGTTTTAATTGATTTATTAATATTTTATCACAGGAATGTAATTTAAGCTCCTCATGATTTAGATCTCATAAACCTTTAGCATTTTGCAAATTCAAATTCCAATTTAAAGCCAGGGCGAGCAATTAACTTTTCTATCATCTTGTCAGGGGAGAAGGTTCGTGTTTAATTTGAGACAAAGTGACAGAAATATATATATACACTGTATGTATTACTCCAATTTAATTTATGAGTCAGCACCATCCACCTTCCAAATGTAGATTTAATGGAAGGAGAGGAGGGAGTGGGGGGTAGACCCCGCTATCGTAGCACTTGCTGTGATATCTGCCCCAAATTGACTATGAAAAAATGTCCCTGGTTTATTGAGATACTGGGCTAGATTGATTACAGCTCTATTTTCAACCCTTTTGTTTTAATTTCCATTCACTCATCACTTTCTCATATAAAGCATGTTCTCTCAAATGTCAACTAGCCGTTCCCAGCCAGCAACGGACAGTTGATGCCACAGCAGGTTCTCCCATGGCCTGTCCCAACCGCTCTGCTTCCTGCCCCCATCAGTCCCCCTGAAAGGCAGATAGCAGGCAAAGAAAGCTCACCGTAGGGTTGATACGAGTTAATACCTGTGAGGCCAAATCCTGTAGTCCTCACTGATGCAGCGGTCTCGCTGAAGTCTCTGTGATGCTCGTTTGATTAACAAGAAAACAGAAAAAAAGATGGTGCTACTAAACTATCCTTATTATCTCCCACTCAACAGGACATTCCAACCTCTTTATGTCTAATGAATACAGGAAACCTGCAGCCTAAATTTGAATGGGCAAAAATTTGCATGAACAAAATAAACAGTTGGTTAGCATTTGCATGTGCTGTTTTAAGAAAGGAAGGCAACGGCTACCTGCCAGAGATTTTCCAGATCTGCTGTCCCCACAACACAGCTAGGCATTGCATAGGAGTTAGCTCAAGAGCTGAAAAGGCGGCCACTGAGAAGTTGCCCCACATATTACCTATCGGTCTTTACTGTGTCCCTAAATACTTACATAAAGCAAGCTGTACTTCAGCTTTATAGAGGAGGAGAGGTTTTTTTGATGTGTGAGAACTTTACCATTACTGTCGATACTTCTGATAGTCCTATCATATCAGAGGGAATTGTTCCAGAAAGGGATTAGGGGCTCAATTCCAACACTTCTATACACAACCAAGCTGAATCTCAAGACTCCCAAAATCTTGATGCCGCAGTCTTAGGCCCAGACATTCCAAGACACCAGAATAATCAGATCTTGTTCTGATTTACGGAGCTGTGACACACACTGCAAACGCAGATCCAGCTCTACAACCAAACCTAGCTAAGTACAATTGTAACTTGCAGCGTTCAACGAGCATGTCAGATGGAGCCAAGTCAGAAACATTCTTCCTCTTCATGAATTCAAAGTTTTGGCCTTCATCTTCAAAACATTTGAAAATCAAAACTTCTTTGAAATAAACAAAAAAATCTCCACCAGTTTAAATTAAACGAAGTATTTTGTTTCAAGAATTTCAGGCCATTTCATTGGAATTCTTGGGCATCTTTAGTATAATTTTCTCTCATTAGAAATAAAAGAGTATGCTCTTGTATTGAAAAACCATGATTCCTTTAAACAAACAAAAAAATAATGTGTGTGTGTATGTGTATATATATGTACACAGATGAAAAGTTCATCCAAAGCTTTTCTCCAAAACTCTCTATGTAGCCTTATATCGGCTTACAGTTAAAATGTATGTAGCAGAAAGCAGACT
Organism: Fregata magnificens; assembly: GCA_013389945.1. Lineage (NCBI taxonomy): Eukaryota > Metazoa > Chordata > Aves > Suliformes > Fregatidae > Fregata > Fregata magnificens. Next base: position 32,032 of record WAAD01021832.1, on the reverse strand, counting down.
CAAGGTACAGTCATGACACAAAATCCAAGATGCAGAAGATCTCTGATATTCAGCCATACTTCACTCTCAACACACACTGGACTTAGAGCCAAACTTGAAAAACTTGTTTCATGCCCGATTCATTTATGAAGCTTCACTCTAATTCAGAGCCTTATCACTTTCTAAACTCAGGTAAAAAAGCTTTGCTGTCATGCATATTTTTAGACAAATTATAGCAGAGTGTCTTGCAATTTCCATTACTTTGTGGTGTCTGCACTGCTGATAGACACCAGCCTACATTGGCATCGCTGCCGAGGTGTCCTAATACTTGTCTGAAAAATACTATTAACTGCACATCACGTGCATTTGAAGTGCATAAGAAAACCATAAACTTAATTACACTGGAGGACTAGTGTGATCTCACATGAAATTTGAGCTACTGTTATTAAAAATAGAGAGATTGCATTTACTTAATGCTTCTTACAGTAAACCAGTCAATTTTAAACTTGCAAGGTTGTATAATCAGACAAAACAATATTGGGGGGGAAGAAGCTGTCTGTGGAATTTACTAGTACAAGCATTTCACACATCAATCAGTAAAAATTTGTTTATTCTGCTAAAAAGAATATTCCTTGAATTACTATTGTATATGAGATAGGATAGCTATTCAGACTGCACAGTATAAAGACTTAGACTCAAATAATTTGCAGAAAAGATTGATTGCTGTACAGCATTCTTCCTTACTCCACCCCCAAAAACCCCAAGCCGTTCTGGATTTCAACCAGCTTTTAAATTTTAAGATATGTTCTTAATGCTGTGTAGCCATTACATCTACTCATCATACTGGGAACATTGCCTCCCTCTTCCACATGCTGCCCACTCCTAAAGGGGGAAGAACAACTTTTGTTTTCTTCACTTTTCATCTGTTAACTGAGATTTGCCTGTCTGAGTCTGAGTTTACCTTGGGGGGGGAGGGGAAAGAAAAAAGTGAAGAACCCTTCCACCTTCCCAAACCACAGCCAGGGAAAAAATGCTTTGTGCTTAAACTAGCAACATGAATCCACGGCACTTAGCGACACCCAGATTTTAAATGAGCACAAGAGATGCTCCTTGGAATGAGTCACATCCAGAGACACTCACTTCCCTATGGATACCCTTGCACTTGCCAGGTCTCCATTAGAGAGGGAGAGGTGCTCTCTCCGGCAATGGTGGCGGGGAAAGGGGGGGAAATTAAAAAATTACCCAATCTCTCCCTTGCCCTCAGAACGGCAGAAGAGCTATATTACACAATGCCATTAAACCATCCTTTTGACTGGAGAAAAGCAAAACCATACCCCTTCGCTTCTCTTCCCATGCCCACCAACCCTACCCCAGCCTCTTCAGTCTCGGGGACTTTGGTAAGGGAATGAGTGTACAAAGCAAACTGTTTGCCAGGTAAATGCTTGCCAAGCATGCCTCTCAAAAATCGAGAAGTTAAAAAACTTTTCCAAGGGAAGAGTCTTAAATCTGCTCATGACATGAACCTGCCTTGGGATCACACCAGCTGGACTCTGAAGACAGGATGTTGAATCTCACTTCCGAACACTACAATTTGCTTATTTAGATTAGAAAAAAAATTAATCTTTATATATTTTGTCATCAAAGACATCTCCCAAGAGTAGTGGCTCCTACATGAGTCTCAAATCTCATAATCTGTGTTGTCAGAGACTTTATGCAGGAATGTTTGTTGTCCATGCTGCATTCTTTCAGGCCTCCATGACTGACTTTGACTTTGGCGGGGGGGGAATCCAATCTTCCCCATTTTTGGGGAATTATCCATGCCTAAGGTAGGATAATAATTTGAAAAAAAATACCCTTTCAGATTAAACTGACTCACACCTGATTTTAACTACAACTCCTCTTTTCAGCAAGTGATGTGCAGCCACTCCAGCTGGATAAAAGCACTACAGCTTGTAACACGCAAGGTAAAAATGTCTACTGATGAGTGCACTGCTGTAGTAGTATCCTACCTAGGACCAAGTTCCCCTAAGTTCTGTCCTAGCCTGCGTTATGCTCATTTGAAAAGGTGAGATGAACCTTTATGGTGGGGAAGAAATAATCTCCTTCCAGTCTTCTTGAAAGTATGCATGCAAAAATGATGTTGCCACATAACCCTGCAAAACGTATGCCTGAAAATCAGTATGGTTTTGACTCAAAAAAAACCAAACAAAAAAACCCCAACATGAACAACATCAAAAAAAAACAACCCAGAAAATCCCCCACAATGACACCCTTCCCAAATTGGTAACTTAAGTGGACAATTAAAGAGATTAAAAACAGAAGCAGCAGAATAGCCCTACAGGCAGGGCCACTCTTTCTGAAAGGGCACTTTTCAAAAAGTAGCTTCAGAAGCACACCTACACAATTCATACACTTTATTTAACATTCCTTTTCCTGTTTGCCCAGGTTCACGGCAAGAGTACAGCAACCCAAGGTGTTTCCACAGCAAACTTTCATGTCCACTGCAATTTTCCCTTTCAAATTCAATACAGTAAAATGAAATGAAGCAAAATGAAACAATCTTTATATACCAGTTCAGCTAGCATTCCCTAGCCCTCATTGTGCTGCATCTCTCATCAGCTCTCATTTACTCAGACAAGACAGAAAAGATTTGCAGATCCTATTACATTTTCCCACCCTATTTCCCCTTCTGTGTGTAATTTTTTCCTTCAAATAATACTGATTGTGTCAACTGGAGGGGNGGAGTCTTTTTTATACCAGCAAAGTGATGAGAAAGAAGGGAAGAGCAGGGCAGGCTGTTACTACTGGTATTGACTGGGGGTTTTTTCTCTTCAGAGGAAAATCAACAGAATGTTTTAAAAGGATATAAATAGTGAAGCATTAAAAGGAGTAAGTGAACTAGTAAGAGAAAGCAGAAATACCAGCTTTCTTTGTAACCCACCTAAAGATGTCTGATTTTACAAGCAACTCAAGTCAAGCACATTTTTTGCTTTAAGCACATGCATGCTCTCACCGTAATCTTAAGAATAAGAGCACCCTCTCTTTTTCTGCTANAAACAGCTGAATTCCCAGTGCTTAGAAAACAGACCTGGCTACAGACAGACACATTCTAGTCAGAGGAGTATCTCCAACTAAACTGTCAAAGTGTCAGGAAGAGTTGTGTGCACTTTTGTCAGTGAATAATGTCGAACATAGTGCACTTCCTACCAACTGAAAGTCAAAACCCTGGAAATTGCNAAATCCAGGAAAGCAGAAATACCAGCTTTCTTTGTAACCCACCTAAAGATGTCTGATTTTACAAGCAACTCAAGTCAAGCACATTTTTTGCTTTAAGCACATGCATGCTCTCACCGTAATCTTAAGAATAAGAGCACCCTCTCTTTTTCTGCTATCTCCTGCCTCATTTCTTAAACCTTTCGCCAGTGTTTGCAGTAAGCGAGGCAATTGATCTTATAGAAAACAGCCTCTTTCTAAGGAACCTCTATTCAACCTCAGACCAGGTCCATTAGATGTACTACAAGACGACTGGTTCCCACAGAAAACAGCATGTGATCACATAATTAAAAACTGGAAAAGCACAGGGAAGTTGAATTAAGGCTGCTCTGCCAACTTTAATTCTAGTATTCACAGATTTGATTTTAGATAAGCAAAATATTCTTTCACCTTTTTTAGTGTATTTGCTTTCCTGGATTTTCAAATAGCCAAGTGCAAAAGAGAATCTGCTACGCACCAACGTGTCGGTGTTTTGTGGTCATCAACAGTATGGCAACCTTCAGGCCCACCAGAGAGACCTCTGTCTCTTGAGTTAATTAAGAAGCTGATAATGGTAGTAGGTCCTCCTTATTTTCATGGAACAGCTATTGTCAGGGTGGCAAGATGCACAAGTGTCAAGAAGAAAAGGACAAAATACCTCCCTGCCACAAAGGTCATTCAGCTGATGTTTTTTCAAAGCATCATTCCAAACCATGAAGGCACAAAAACTCTTAGAACATATTGTCAGAATATTTTAGCATGGGCAAACGCAAATATCTTCCTATCTTCCTCTAGCATCAGATGTGTAAACAGCACATTCACAGCAGAAGAAACTCTCCCCAAAAATTATGTTTATAGCTAATAAAACTAACTACAAATTGTTAAAGTTCAATAAAACTTATAAGCAAATGAGAGAGGTAGTTGTACCAGTAACAGCAAGACAGCAAAACCTGCCTCTAATAAATGGAGACAACGTGCATGAGACAGAGCAGAAAGGCTTTAAACAATTTGGAACACCAGAAACATGTAATTTTTACTTGCACAAACACGACAGAAGCGCAGGTTCAAGGGAAATTCCACCTAACAGGAGAAACGGTGACTGATTAAGCTGAACTCTTCCTACATGTAACATTACGTTCAGGAAGCTACTCCCATTCAGTTTGGTGGATGAAGAAGTGCTTGCATCAGTTCCCAAAATCTTCTACACGCTGCCACCGTCCTAAAGACTGAGATGCTGACAGAGGCAGTAAGTGAAAAAGGGAAGATTTTGTTTAAAGACAAGGGAGAGAACTGTGAAACAGGAACAGGGGGGCAGAAGGGGTCTCTGCCATCAGGAATTTCATCTTCTGTAACAACTTCAATCACTTCCTCCCGAGAGAAAACACGCATCATCCTCATCATCACCGAACAAACTGAGCGCCCAACAGACCTGTATCTTAATTAGATGAAAAGCTAAACTAACTTGATTCCTACCAGACAAATCCTAGGTGGCTTTCCTCACACACCTACCTGCATTAATCTGAGCACAGAAGGTCGTGCTTAACTAAAGCTCCTGCTACCGCAGCCCTCTCTTTCACTGGGAGCACAAAGGCTAATTCACTACACTGGAAGGAGAAAAAAAAAAAAAAAAAAAAAAAAAAAAGAAAAAAAACACCCACTATTCCATCTGGTTGTGTTCATAAAAAGCACTACCCTGACCACACTCCCAAAACTGCACCGCTCCTGCAAATGTATACATTACAAACATACAGGTCTGGAATTTACAGTCAACAAACAGCAATACAACCAACCACCAGAGAATGTATAAACACTCGTAGGAGCAAAAATACTCAGCCTGGCTACACCACACACAGTGTTTATTTATCTCCCTTGCAGAAGATCAATGGGAGAAGACATTCAAAACAACTTTTTAAACAAAGTGTCACTTTGTGTTAGTTTATGTCAGTGGGGCTTCTTCCAAGTAGTTGTGTCACAGTAAGATATGGATGTGTTTAGATAGTTTTCTTGTTCCTTTACTCCAGTCATGGCAGCTGCGCACAAGTGAACAGAGAGGAGAAGGGCTGCTAGTCTGATCGAGTTACTGATTTAACATTTAAAGTCTTTGCAGCTCAAGAGAAAATTGTTGTGTATTTGTAACCTGAATGCAGGTCAGTAACTTTAAAAGGTCAGGCTCAATGTTTAAAATCTTTTTGTTATTAATTCCCCACCAGCTCCCAGTTCTGTGAATGCCAGTGAGCAGATTCAGCTTCTACAGAGCTGAGCAGCAGGTCGCCTGCACCTCTGAAGACCAGGTCCTCAAGATGATGCAAAAGGAGTTTTACACCAATGACTTTCTGCCATACAAGCAAATGAATTCTCAGTTCACTTAAGACCTGCTGCTTAAACCACAGGAGGCACAGATTTCTTTATTGGGGTTTCTTCATCTGTTGCTAGCCCATTACCCTAAAGTCAAGGCAACCAAGTTTTCTTCATCCACTTATTTCACTTTTTAGGAATACACAAGCTATTGTGCTGCTATCTCACACTAATTTACACAAGATCATAAGATTTGTTGATGCTCCTTAATTACGCAGATAACTCCCCATAATACACTGCACTTCTATAACCCCTTTAATCCAGAGATATCAAAGCACTTTGCAAACAATACGTTGGCCTTACACCCTTTCCCCCACCCCTCCCACCCCCATTAGGTCCATATCATTATGCACACTTCACTGTCAAAAAAATAAGGCAGAGCAAGATAATGCAATTTAGCAGGGTTACATAGAAAGCACTAGAAACAGGAGCAAAATTTGAGTTTTCTGACTTTGTAGCTCCCTGATTCATAAGAAGGCCAGCCACCTGAGATGGTGAAATTCAACAGAGCATATTATTATGCCTCAGGTAGATTTACATTTGTAACGTGCAAATACTATGCTGTGTGGGTTACGCTATTGGCCTTTCAAGGGTCCTCTAACTATACAACAGCTCTTAAATTGGCAGGGGATAGGAGACAAGGGGAAATACTTATACTAACACAAAAACTTTGGAGTTTTCTTTCCAAAGGATGAAACTACAGTTTGAAAAGATTTCAACAATAGCAAAGAACATACCAAAAGCATCACAATAACTTTAAAACTAATTCCCTTCTGATATAATATGCCCAGTCTCCAAAAGATAGAGAAATAATCCAGAAGATATGTTACTGCCGTTTTTCTGTCAGTACAGCAATCTAAGTAAGCATCTGCTTCCTGCAAGGCTGAGTGATGCCAAGGGATCACACGAAGAAGTCAGAGTTTTTCCCCCCGTTTTGGTAGATCATACACACTCTCCTATTGTGTCTCATCAAATCGGTAATGAGAGAGGAGTGGACTGCACTGGAAAAGCAAACAGACACTGGAGCCACTGACAGTAAATGAAAGCAAAGTAGTAAACCTATGGAAATAGCCTGCTTGTGGAATGGACTATTTCAGGTCAAATTCAGATCTGAGGCAAACAGACAGGGAGCAGCACCTACAGGTAGCGGTGACCTGATTCACCATCGGTTTATGGGAAGCTGCGCATTAACTTCAGAGGATTCTAATCGGACAGGAAAGCATCCAAAGTCTCATGACCCTGGTGCATCTCCCTCTTCCTTGGAGTATTTGCATCACATACTCCCCTCCTCCAGCTCTAAGGCACCAGACTTGACACTGCTTGGTGTGTTTAGGTTTCTAACACCAGAATGAATTTATGAGAATAGATGAGTATTTGTGACCACACATCTAGTAGTAAACTTGTTTTGAGGGTCAGCATCTTGTGGAGTAGTCACAAAGCCAAGAAGGCAACACTATTGATTTTCAGGCTCTGGTTTAAGTTACAAATTACTGATGCTTTGCTTTGCTTCCTACCTTAAATATACTTGAAAATTTGTCACGACTCCCTGTAAGTAACCACCTTCAATGATTAAATTTTCAAGGAAATTTTCTCTTGCATTGTTGGTGCAGTAACCTTGTAGTACTGATGGCCTTATACAGGAGCAGTCTTTTGTTCTAATGACTTCAAAAATCTCTTAAGATCCTTTACCGAAGACTTTTACGAGCAAGTAGCTCTCTGCTCTGGGAATGTCATCTCCATTACTAACTGAAAAAAGTAATGCTTATGTATCCCACACCAACACTGAAACATAATCAAATAAGGAATACTGGTTAGATATTAGACACTGAGCACAGCAAGAGACACACACTGAATCTTCGGTAATTGTCAGAAGAACATAGCTTACTGAAAACAGATCCTGTTTCACAGGAACACAAAATTCTAGCTTATAATTTAGCACTAAAGAGGAAGAGGAAACGCAGCCTAACGTACGTTCCACTGATAAGGCACCCTACGTTCTTACAGCTTGTAAAGGCATTACACTGAAATAAACACATTTTGTATGCTCATGCAGTACCTTCAACTGTACAAAACATACGATCAACTGCCATTCATGTTACATTATCAGTATTCTACTTACCAGTGCCTAAAAGGTGATGTACGTTAGATTGAACAAACTGTCTTAATTTGTGATTTTCTAGTTATGCATCCCAACTTATCAAGTGGGGGCAACTTGCACCCCACCCATTACAAGACTCCTCTGCAATATATTTACCCAAATCAGTGCACTTAAACTCCTACAAAAATTATCCAACAGCATGAGCTGGCTTGGAAAAAAAAGTCTGCCTTGCTGTGAAAGAAGACATTACCCCACCAGAACTATCACCCTCATGGCTTGCTTTTTTTTTTAATTTACTTTTTAATGGAAGCAAAAACCCCTGTCATCTCACCTACTCCTCTTTTAATAGGGAATGACTGCCGTGACTACCCCCATCTAGAACCACCATTCACTGCCAGCACCTCTGCTCTCCTCATGTGCTTAGAGAACAACTGATTAGCACTTTGCATAATTAACCTGATTAGCACTGTGCATAATCAAACTGATTAGCACTTTGCATAATTAAAAAGAAATAATAATAATAACAATAATAAGCAGTAGGTAATAGCAAAAGCTGCTAGTCCCAATGCCTGTTCGTTAGCTCTAGGATTAGTTTAGTGCGGCATATTTTATTTCTTAAAACTATTTTTTTAAAGATGCACAAGCTCCTGAGAAACACAAGTTCAAAAACTCTCATTTACTGTCAAGACCACTAGTGAAAATATTGGTTGTTCCACTAGTACAACTTAAGATTTCTTGTGCCTCCCTCTGCTGCAGCTGAAGACATTTAACAGGACGATGCCTTACCAGATGGAGCACTGGTCTGATTCCCACATCTGTCTACAGTGCTGCTTTTGGATTCATTATCCCAGGATACAGAAGCCTCACAACCTTTAATGCATATATCCTTGCAATGTACTTCACGGATAGGAAAGCTATATTATCATTACTGTCGAGATGGGCAAAGTAGTAAGATGAGTATCTTCAGAAGTACGTAGGCACTAAATTCTCTCCCGCCCTGAGTAATTACTCCAGACCACGGGAAGTCTGGAGAGGAACATGGAATTAATCAGATTCCTGCCTCTAAACCTGCATCACTCTTCCCCCATTTGAGGACCATTGTTGCCTGTATGTATGTGAGAGACAGAAGGTACTTCCTTTGACTGTTTAGCCTGTCCCACCTGCAGTCTAAATCTCCCAGCTAGGGTTTCAGGATTAACAACCACCTCCCAACATCTGAAGAACCTGTATAGCTACACCTAGCTAAACCGCAAACTGTGCGAAAACATCGACATTAAATGTCTGCATCACTAGTGACTCAGTTCTCCTAAGACACTCAGTGCCAGACACCCTAGAAGAGCTGTGCCCCAAGTGAGTGGGTAAACCACTAACGTATTCTGTTTACTAATGTGGCCTCATCCCTCCTAGTCACCACTATACCCTGTGTTTCTCCTCACTTTATTAACCTCATCTCTCTCTAGCATCCTTATATTGTAGCTCAGATTTTCCTTGTATTCCCCACAGAGCAGTCTTCACCTTACATCTTTTATTACACCTTCAAGAGCACCTGAAATATTCACTGCTAACCCTCCACCATCTCCTTACAATGACCCTGCCTACATCTCCCACTGGGCAGCAGACACACATTATGGCTTCTCTGCTGACTGCTCAGCCAGTATGGTTGGGACACTGGGCAACTGGGGAGTCAGTTTGTTCTGAGTGAGCAGTCCACCTGCCCTGCAGCTGTCCAGACAGGAATTGCTGTCTCCCGACTGCACGTGGCCCAGATGCAGCACATTGCATGGACCTGTCCTAAAACAATGACGAAAATATTCCCACTGTGCTAGAGTTTCTCATATAAACGCTCTCTCATAAAATAAGCCAATGAGAAACGAGGGGGGCAATAAAAGACAATCTTATCGTAATTAACTGGAAATGTATTACCCATGCACAGAGGCCTCCCCATCACCCCAAGCAAAAGAACCCATATGAACAGCAAAGGGTGCAGAGCTAGTCACTCATTTCACAAGTTGTTTAGTTTCAGAAGAAAACTGTTGCTGTAGAGATTTTTCAAGTCCAAATGTTCCTGGGGAAGGTAGTTCCAGTAATTCTGGGAAGGAAGCCAATCCCTTGGCTTTATATGTAAATATTTAAACAACATTATTTTTACATACATATATTTTATACACATATACATATATGTCTTTAGACTTCCAGACTTGCAAAACTGCAACGGAAAAAATATGCCAGTCAACATACAGCTATCAGCTCACCTGCCTGAACCATGATAACTGACCATCAGAAACAAAATACAACGACTTCAAAATAATTGAGCCATGTCATCTACGTATACTAAACCACCCAAACAGAAGAGCTGAAAGAGCAGGACTACAGATTCTAAAGCAGAGAGATTAAAGTCTTAAATTTTACCTAATTAGAAGTGGCAAGAACATAAGGTTCATCAATTTTAAATCTTTCAGAGCCTAGATGGATGCTGAGCACTCCATCCACAGGTATGAAATCTCCAGCTTTGGACGACACAAAGCTTCACATTCCTAGCATCTTAGCACTCCGACACCTGACAGTAAAGCTGTGACTTCATCATGTTTAGAAAGGTCACTGCTGCTTCAGGCTTAAATCAGGTACATACCTCAAAAGGGATTACTTGGTAGAAAATGCAAGCAAAAGAATGGAAACATATCTGACACTGAGATTTAGTGAATAAATAAAATGGGAAGAAAAAAAAAATCTTTAAAATTATTGAGGAGGGGGTTGATAAAATGGAGGAAGATGATTTAGTGAGCAGAAGGTATCCAGTCAGAGCGTATAATGAATAAATCAATCCATGAAAATAAAATTTACCACATGGATTCCACCTGTATATACTCAGTAAGCAAAAAACACACCCCAATACAAGGTACTTGTGTGTAAATTCATAGCTATATGATTTTAAAAAATCAAATATTTATGAATACAATATTTACATGTCTGTTCAAGTACGTATATATAGCACAGCCAGTGTGAGTTTTAAGAAGAGATCGCAGAAGTATACATACATATACATAAAAAAACGTGCAGAAAAAAGGACCTAGAGTAGGGCAAGTCTTTTAGAAAATATTTTAATGGCTTTATAAAAAGCCCTCACCCAAAGTTTGAGGGGTTTTTGCAATCTTACATTTTTCTATTGCAAAATACACCTGCTTTCTTTTCTTTCTTTTTTCTCCCCTAAACTAAATATTTCTTCCATCTAATGACTCTCTTTATTAGACAGCATCTAATTTGCATACATTTACATACAATTTAACTGCTAGCTTGTGAGAACAAAGAAATGGCTCTGTATTGTACTGAAGGACAATACTCAGAAAAGGAAGGTATAAAAACCAGCTAGCTCGGTGGCTGTGTATTCTCTTTGTTTCAAAAATACCAGGATTTTTAAACACACCACTTAAAGGGTAAAAAAGATTATTTCATCAAACAATGAAAAAAGATACAGTGCAGCTCCCTTTTAACACATTCTCTCTCTGGCCTGGTTAATGGGATTTAAGGGTCCAAGATTTCTTTGCTTTCTTCTGTTTCCTTTATTAGAACTGATGGATTTAATTCTGTCAGATATTTTACTTCATATTTTATTCCTATAACAATCTATGCTGAAGTTCAGCTCCAATGCTAATTCAAAACTATCTTCCTTTCCTTGCCATCAGCCTGGAATACAACTGAATGATCTTTGATGGGCATGAAGTACTCTGCCCTCAATGCCCAGTGCTAATGGATTTTAGAGAGAGTCTGCCAGAATTTTACCTTGTGGCAACAAGTCTAGAGATAATGAAAACTTACCATGTAGCTGACTGGGAATCAACAGGAAGGGAAGCAGGGCTGAGCTCCGCTTGTGAGAGGGAAGGACTGTGGTCAGAGTAAATGCAGGATGTAAAGGATGTATCAAGCCCTCTAGTTCCCTAAAAGAAGAGAAAAAAGGATCTTTTAAGATCTCACATGAAGCAAAAACCTTTAGAAACAGTTGGCAAAAACTCTAATACGGGCCCTACCAAAAGCATGATACAGCAGCAAAGGGTTTTTCTCTAAAGGCTTTGCAGTGGGAGTACCAATTGCAGAGGACAGCTGCCAACCTAATCCATGTGGACCTGACATAAAAATCTTGCAGGAAAAAAAAAAAAGCATGATTTCAGGCTGCATGCTGCACACCCCCATGTCCCCTCAAACGTGCAAAACTCAGCAAAGCAGAACGGTCTGCCATTTGTTACTGCCTGCATAGCATTGCTGCTAGCTTCACTTCTGAACTCTCCCCTTCCCAGCATCATACTCAATGACTTGTGCTCAGTGGGGCTGACCAAGTAACGCCTATTTAGGAAAAAAGTAAAGTACCACCATTCAGTGGCTCAGGAATGGGGGAAATAAAGCCCAGACGCTCTGGCAGCATGTTATAAGGGCCTGTCCTACAGAAATACAAGTGAAACCTTTTCCAGTGTAGGCTGACCTACTGCAACCTAATGGAACAGCACTATACATAGTAAAAATCATTAGGCCAGGTTAGCTTGTGCACAAAGCAGGTCTAGTGTTTAGGAGTCAGCTGCTCCATTCAGTTTGCCCCAGCCAGCCACGTGGTATGTGGTATACTTCATACGATCAGCAGAGGGCCAAGGGTTAATGTGATGGACATTCTCACACCAGCTTGTGTGGCACAGTAAGACTGGGACAGAAGATACAGGAGCCACATCACAAGCTGTACATGGAAGAAAATTGTGCTGATACTGGCCTGACATGCCTGGCTGGCACTCAAAATACATTATAGATTATTTTCAGACACAAATTTTAATTTAAAGCTGGCTGAAATGTTAATGAAGTTTTAGCTCTTTTTCAAAGGGGAAAATGCCCTTCTGCTTACAAAAATGTTTTCTTCCCCCCCCCACCTCATTTGCTTCTAATGACATATAGCAACCAAACCTCATAAAAGAAATTAATCAAGCCTTCATACCATTTTCCCTTTTCAAGGATGGAAAGGTTGAGGTGCGTGATCTTCAGAGTTTCTGATGCATACTAAAACACAGGTTTTAGTAAACAGTGGAGAAAGTAAATTCCAAAGCCAAAGTTCCTTTAGCTATCACATCCTATGCTCACAGCTATATCTTGCTGAAACCACTGCGTTGTTATTTCCAGAACCTTAAGAGTGTGGCTGCGCTACAATGTAAGCTGATTTTAATTGGAGCTGCCACAATCCCACCTTTCCCTCACCTCTTTTCTCTCCTGGCCACACACCCCTGAGCCCATCCTTGAGCCAGGACAGTACAACTGTCTGATTCAGGGAGCTTTCAGCTGAACGAAAATTTCTTTTCCATGTGTTTTCAGCCAAATCAACTCCCAGTTGCAGCTCAACATCCAGGCACGAAACTCCGGGGATGGAGCTAAGGAGGCAGCAGAACTGTACAAATGAAGGGACAGCAACAGAGCGGCCTCAACGTAGATCACTTTAAGCTGCTGTGGCCCTACATCTTGAGACCTCTAGGGCTGCTTCCGTATATGACATGGAAGAAAGGCTCCTACCACATAGCTGGAAGCCAAACCAATCATGGTGTTGTGGCTTAACCTGGCAGGCAGCTAAACACCACACAGCCACTCGCTCACTCCCCCCAGTGGGATGGCGGAGAGAATTGGGGGGGGGGACGGGACGGGGGGGGGAAGTAAAACTTGTGGGTTGAGATAAAGACAATTTAATAGGACAGAAAAGAAAGGGGAAATAATAATAACGATAAAAGAATATATGCAACAAGTGATGCACAATGCAATTGCTCACCACCTACTGACTGATACCCAGCCAGTTCCCGAGCAGTGGCCCCCCGGCCAGCTTTTCCCCTAGTTTATATGCTGAGCATGATGTCATATGGTATGGAATATCCCTCTGGTCAGTTGGGGTCAGCTGTCCTGGCCGTGTCCCCTCCCAGCTTCTCGTGCATCCGCAGCCTGCTCGCTGGTGGGGCGGTGTGAGAAGCAGAAAAGGGCTTGACTTTGTGTAAGCACTGCTCAGCAGTAACTAAAACATCAGTGTGTTATCAACATTATTCTCATCCTAAATCCAAAACACAGCACTATATCAGCTACTAGAAAGAAAATTAACTCTATCCCAGCTGAAACCAGGACACATGGCTTTATAGGTAAAAAAAAGCCAACACCTCACATGCTAACCTAAAATAAACTGGCAGGCTATGCAGATCATACAGAACAGATGCAGTCTGCTTCTGATGAAAAATAGCTTGAGATAATGGTGCACTGCTACAGTCTGCATCAGGGGCAATTTCCAAGTGGCAGGTTGAATTAGCCTCAAGTGACATGCATTACAGTAATGTTTCCCTGAGGCAGTAAGGCAAGGTCCCACGTTCAAAAGGAAAGAATTGAGCTTTCTTGCCAAAGGCAAACGATAAAGCGCATGATTAAGAACCACTGTTACCGGGACATCCAGAAGCTCCTGAAAAAAAAATCTTTCAAGGACTTCAGAAAACACATTTGGAAATAAAGAGCAGGAATTTCTTTTTACATCTCTACAGTTACAGTACTAAGTATCTCTTCTGCTGCTTTCCTGGAGCACAAGCATTAATTCCATCCTGACTGGAAGCTAAGCTTTCTAACCATCAGCATTTCTAAAGTCACTCTGCCCAAACAGTTGTACAGGAGGCTGTGTGGTGTGTATCTGGATTTCAGCTGAATACAGAAGACACTGCAGTCCAAATCTCTTCCTTTAGCTTGCCTGCTCTAGGGGTAACAAAAATTGGAACATTTTAAACCCTATGTGAGAAAGATCCTATGGCAGTACAGAATCACCCAATGCCGTTACCTACAATTTCTTCAGGAGAAGTAGTCACTAAGGAACAGCTTCACTAGCCAGTTAGTGTCCACAGATGATTCACCATGTTTGGAAATTACAGTAACTGAAAGAACTAAAAGAATCAGTGTGGACACCTGATCTTAATCCATTTTCATCACCTCAACAACCAATACCAGCCTTTTCAGTATTGCAGTCAGAACTTTTATACCCAAGTTACAACCAGACCTTAAGGACAGAATACCAGATCAGACATAAGAATTGATGGCTTTTTTCCTTCAACAATAATGAAATAATGCTTTCATACGTAGCATTACATACCAGCATACGTGATTCTGAAGCAATGGCATCCACACAACTACTTGTTTTCATTCCAGTCTTACATACACTCTAAAGATGGCTACAGTTATTCTATCAACTAGGGGCAGCTGCACAGGTTGTTACACAAATCTATACATGTTCAAGTTATGTGACCCCTATACAATAAGCTTGGCTGGTTTCCCCAACAGGAGACTCCCGTTTTCTTTCAATTGCCTTTCAGATACGGCCATTATCAATACAACCCACTCGTGCATATATTCTTGCTGTAGTGTCACTGAATAGTTTTCTCTAGAAAATAACTGTCCATTGGAAAACATGCATACATACATACATACCTACACGCTAAAATATATATACACACACACATATACACACACATATAAAATACTCTGGCAAATACCTGTTACTAATATCTAATTACGACAGTATCATTGGCTCATCATCACAATTGTTGGATTAAATTAATTTTATTCTTTCCAGGTTACAAGAGGTGCCTACATCAGTTTTGATGGTCTTTAAAATTACAAGGAGAATCTAAGAATTTTAAATTATGCCAATATTTGAATACTTTCTATTCAAGTGCTCGATTGGTTTAAAAGTGTATATACCACACCACCAGCCTCAAATTTTATCTTCACTTTAACAATTCTTCTTGGAGCTAAAAGTAGGTTAAGCAAATGGTTCATCAGATTTTTCCCTTTCTTTTCTTCTGTTGTTATATACTCCATTGAAGCTGAGATATGAAAATGCAAAAGTTGGTGTAAGCAAAAGAATAATTCAGTGCAAAGTAGCTCCTCATGCACCGAATTAAATTTTGGCATTTATGAAGTTCCACTTTTTGTACATAGCTATCTCATTACATTTTTTATTAGACATTACGGGTGGGATTATCCAAAGGAACAAGGGTGTAATTCTCTATCCACTCAAATCATGGTGAAGTAGTTCAAGCTGAATCCACCAGCAGCACATTCAGGCCAGCTTCAAATGCTTTTGAAAATCCTCCCCCTTTCCAACCTGCTCAGAAAGTGGGCAGAACCAAATAAAATTCCACCACCTTGTGTCTGGGAAGCAACATCTACAAGTTGCAGCTTTTGCAGTTCTGTCAAGTTAAAGATGCTGAGAATTCCCTTTTAAATACAAACAATATTTCTGAAGCTAGTAAATTCTTTCAAATATTCACTTTGATTTGATAAATTGTATTAAATACCGTTTGCCTCAGCAGCATTTTAAAGCATGACAGCTAGAGCATGAGTAGGTCATTTTACACACAAAAGTAAAGTCTCCCCAGTTATGCATACAGCCTTAGATTATGCATGCAGGCCCACACTCCCCGAGATAACAAAATTACCCGGCTTGCACTCCAAGCCAGTCAGAAACTGTGTAGTTACAGATAGCAAAGTCAAGCCCAAGCCAATCAGTCCTGCTAAGCAGCTGCTATCTCAGTTGCTTATTAGTTCACCAGTACACTAGCCACGACCAAAGGCTTCAGATGGGCTTACAGTATGCACAGAACAAATTGTCTCTGCTTTCAAAATACTGCAGAAATGCAACCATGAATGAATACTATCAAAGGGTGGAGGTAGGAGAGAAATCTATTTCAAATTTTCTCAAAACATTATTTTTTTAACACTGAAGAGAAAATCCTTAATCTTGAATATCATGTAACAACAGAATCATGCTGTTTGTTGGCAGAATGCTAAGTTTCATTTTCAGCAGAAAAAAAATTGTATAATAATTTTTCCTGATTTAGATGGGTTTTAGGTCAACCTTAGCTACATACAAATGAATGTTTTGTTCAAATTACAGGGTAATTTTAATTAGGACACCCTGTTAGACATCCTGTTGTTCTATTTAATGGACTTTCTCAATTATGAGAAGAAACACCTCCCCACCCACCTGCGACTTAAAAGTTAAAGTAAAAATTATGCTGAATAAATATACAAAGATAAAAATTATTTATTCTGCATTAGATCTTTTTATTTCTGTTAATCTTTATTGGGCAACTTCTGTATCAAAAGGGCAGAGTTCAGAATTCCACACCCATTAAACACCTGTTTAAAAACCACTTGAAGCACTGGAACCAGCCAAATATGTCCCGATTAAGCAGAAACGTTGGCACTGCTGTCCCGAGCAAGGAACACCCATTGCCATTTGCTCTCATTAGGTTAAACAGGTTTCTTGGGACATAGCTGAATTCCTGATTACGTGCATTGCAAATGGATGGAGAACACCAGAACAATAAAATTTAATTCAGCGTAGCCTTCTGTCCAGTTGTCGAGCACAGAATTTCAGGAAAAGCAAAAACTGAAGCTTCAGGAAGTGGCCAGGAGTTATGTGCGCCACATGAGACAGGCTACACTTCTTTCAAGAAATTGCCTGGCTGACCTAACAGAAAGAACTGGGCTGGGATTTCTTCTTGAAAATGCTCTGAGATTAAGAGCCGATTCCCTTTTTCTTAGCATCTCCTCCTCTGTACTTGTTATTGTACTTGTATTAGTTTGATTCCCTCACACAGTTTTTATTTGTTAGTTATAAGCACAATACGGTATCTTTTACATTCACTTCAGTGTTAAACTGGTCACTAATTTCTTGATTTTGTACATTTATGAACTCAGTGATGGAATGAAAAGCCCAGAAAATAAAAGCTTTGTTCATAGATCAGACACAGTACTGCAAGTTTTCCAAATATTTTTGTCAACTTATTTAAAGGCTCTTCTAGAGAGACCAACTGCATGGCAAACAGAAGAATCTCGTCTCTATTATTCATTTAACCTTTGGGCCTCTGTCAAGGATGCAGACACGCTTGCCAATAAGCGGCAAGTCAAGTGGTCTTTTTCCAAATACCCAACAATACATTTCAGGGTGGTGCCACTAGAAAGCCACTAGACAGAATCAGAGCAGAGTGGTAGTGATTAAAAAGCATGTCTGAAATGGTTCTAATATCCATGCTCAATCCTTTATAATCCCACTTCATTATCAATTCATTAACTTCCTTTGTTGTCCTTTCTGTCACCCTCCTGTGCTAGTCACTAATATATCTTAGTTTGGAAAGTGTTGTACTCCATGTGCACAAAAAGCTAGCGTACTTCACATAAAATTGATCAGTTAACTGTATCCAAGTAAAAGATGTACAGAGTCTCTAAACTGATACCTTAAAATTAAATGTACAAAAAGGATGGTTCAGCACTACAAACGCTACTTAATTCACAACTCATATAGCCAGGATGTTAGCAGACTGAAAAGAACGTCTATATATTTTTCTCTTCACTTATGCCACACAGACTTCTCAAGAACATAAATCGTGTTGGTTTTCTACTACCTCTTGTACTCAGATTAGAATTCACAATTATTAAGCGCCTACATTTCTAAAGTAAACTTTAGTACAAGAAAGAAAGCATTCTAGGAATAAAAGAGGTCAGCTAGCAGTTGCTGCTGACCTAAGACTATATCTATTTTCAAGACAACCATAAGAGTAGCAGATGCTTTCTTGTTCTGGCTGGCTACAAATGGCACCAAGAAATCCTAAGATAGACACTTGCATACTTACTCTTTGCTTGTTCCCCATCACCACCAATAACAAGTATTTTTTGCATACAAACAACACTTTCTGATTTGCTATTGCTCTTTATTTAGATATCCATGGGTGCTATATTCACTGTGGTCTCAAGAACAGTTTCCCTTCCATATTCCTACTCATCTCAACAAGAATGCTGGGTACCCAAAACATCTGAAAGATAAATATTCCGTATTTATTCTCCATTATTTAATTCATAACAAGCATTGCTGCTTATAGCGAAAACGCTTTACAACAACATCCCTAGAAATTGAGAGCCGCAGTCCTTAGCCATTTCTTAATTTAAGCCTTAGTAACTTCCCCTCTTAGAATTGGTGGCTGACATTTTATTCAGTAGATTATATCTGTTGCTGCAGCACTTCCAGACTACAAAGAGCTGCAAATGCTATCATTTCCAACCTTAATGATTCTATGATTACAAATGGATGTTTTATTGGTGGACATTTTGAGAGACCAACCAGAAAGGAGTAGGAAAGCAGGAGCATGGGTGGAAAGAAAACAAAAACAAGCCCACAAACAAACAAAACACTACAAATCACAACAGGACAAGAGAAAAATCAAGCGGTGACATCACTTTACTGGATTAGTAAAAACAATTCTGGCTTGATCAGAATTCCAGTTTTCATCTACCATTGTATTTCCATTAGACAACTATAAAAATGTTTAGCTGCATCACTTTCACAGACCCCCCGATAAACTACCTTGTATTACTCATATCTAGGCTTAATGCAACTTAAAGGTAAAAATAGTAGTCCTCTGTACTGTAAAAACAAATAAATGAAGGGAAGCATCTGTTCTACACTGCACTCCTTGAAAAAGCAGAAACAATTCATTCTGTACATTTCAACTGGCATTTCACTTCCACTGAATCGAAAGTGTATTTTGGACCCCAGAGAAGTTGCCTTCAACAACACCCTTCAAATGCCCGAGCTCAACAAAATGCAAAGAGCGCTGCAGACTGGCACGTTGGCTGGAGAAGCAATGGAATATTCCACAGGAGGGGAGACTTTGCTTACATCAAAACATCTACAGGCAAATCACATAATCTTTTTATATGTGATATAAATAAGAGATATAGGTTAAAAGGAGAGAAAGAAACAGCTTCAGAACTGCCTGCAACACTTTGTGGAACTGACTGTTAATTGCCGACAACAGCAGTTTTTAAAGCTTTTGCAGGAAGCAAGTAAGTCCCTGTACCTCAGCTGAGGACAAGGCCCTCTTGGCCCTAGGAATATGTGGTAACACCCAACAAATGAAGGGAAAGAAGAGAAAAAAAAAAAAAAGAGGCACTGAAATGGGCTAATACAGGAATTTCTGCAATACAGAAGCCTACCCAAATATTTAAAGCCAAAGAAAAAAAAAATAAGAGAGCATAATTACTCCTGTGTCAGGAAATACACTCTTCCTCACTATCAGGATCCCACAGTGGAGTGGCATCTTTCAAGACAAAGATGAAAACTGTGGTCTGTGAAACAGAAACTAAAGTAGCAAAAGACAAGACCAGGAAGCGAGGTGTGGGGCAAACACTGGAGAAGAAAATGGCTGGAATTAAGAATCGAGATACAGCCTTTGCCTCTGGGGCAAGGAGGGACAAAAAAGGGAGGCACATAAACTTCATGCACAAAGTGAGGGGAAGTCAGTGAGTCAGTGGAGGGACATATTTAAAAAAAAAAATGTTTCAATAGGCCATCTTGCAATATTACATTGAAAAAACCACACCACTGTGTGTTGTTACTGTATTTGGCCAAGTGCACCGTTGTGTTTAATTTGAACTTTGATTACAATGAATCACACGATACATAGAGGCAACCAAGTGACTCTCAGTCCCTTCTGAAATCTTACCCTATTAAAACTTAGACTGTAGTAGTAATACAGTAACCAAAATCTACGTATGTGACACCAGAGGAAGTGATCAGAAGTACTGAACAGAACATCCTAGGATTGCTTGGTCATTTGTTAGACATGAACAGTAACTTTACTGTGCCAGCAGTTAGACTGTTAGAGCAGTAGATAAATTTGGTGCATGCATCAGATACAGCAAACCACGGGCTGCCCAATTTTCTAAGGAGGGCACAGACGCTCCGCACACCTGAGCACGATTAAGTCTTACTACTTATGAAGAAGAGCGTCGGTATTGGCAGTGTGCTGGCTTGAAGGGGAGGCAGGCAGTTGGAGGAGAAGCATAAACCTGTTTCTGCTCACTACCAACAACATTATTGCAGGCACCAGTAATGAGGTGGCTAGGCTAGAAGGGGAAAGGGATATAGGATCTGGAATATCAGCTCCAAGACCAATGCTGGTTTTGGCACTATTTTCACTCTAGTGAGTTACAAACAAAAAAAACCCAACCAAGCAGGTGCTAGCAATCTGAGAGACCACATGCCAGCTACAGCTGCTTCAAACTGATTCAATTACATCTGCCTGAATAGTCCCAGGACATTGAATCCACTGAAGGGAACCACAGGTTGAAGGGAGACCCAGTACTTTGGGATTTTAACACTCCATTAAATTAAGGTGGAAGTCCCCCACTGGAAATTGGGGGAAGATATTCAGGCAGAGTCTGAAGCACATGATCACACTCAGCCTAGGATAAGATGGAAGCTGGGAGACAGCATATGCACGACACTGGGATGGATACACAGTAAAAGCCCTTTGGAAATAATGCCTCAAAAATTTCCTGAAGCAGCCCGACAGCACTGCCTTGTTTCCCAGTACACTGGGTGCAGCACATTTGCTTGAACATGCTCTTGGGATTGGGACTTCACTCCAAACCTTGTTTGTACAAAAAGGGGCCAAGCAGCTGGGAAATTCTGGAGTGTAGTGTGTCCTCATTAGCTCCCATCTGCCATCAGAACTCAGCTCATGGCAAGTTTGGCTAAGTCCTGGTGTTCTCAGGTCCAAATCTGGGTCAGTTTTAATTACACTATACAGAATTCAGTGTGCAGTTTTTAAATCCTTATTATACAGCGCAGAAGAACGGGCAGCTCTCCAACTAATCAATTTTTTAAAAGTACATATATAAAAATTTTAAACCAGGCTAGACAGACAGTGGGTGGAAGAGAAAAAAAAAAATGTATAAGCGAGTACAGGGGTTAGTTAAGAGAACTGTTAGCAAAAGTGGGTCACCAGCAAGTTCTGCTTTAAAACTTCAAAGGAAGGCGAAAAAGAAAAAAAAAACTCTCCATTTTTTTAAGACAGTGAAACTGATGTGCAAGATGTATACAATTCATACTGCTTCTAGCATCAGCATGGGTTACACACAACGATATTACAGCCAGATTGCTATGAAGGGAAAGATAGATTATCTTGTGGTTACAGGACCATAGCAGGCACTGGCTGACCTATTCCCTTATCTTTTAACAGTCTTATTGCCTGGCTTGGGAAAGTCTTTTTCCTTACAAACAAAAACAAAGATTGTAGCCTTTACTCCACAGGTATAGAAAAGGTGTGGTTAGAAGTACAGTTCAATGGGATTCTTGAAGGTGGTAGTGAACTGCAGGATGTTAGTCTAAATCCTTATCCAATTAATGGGTTTTGGACTACTGTAACTGCTATTTATTTTCCCTTTTTCTATGCCCTCAAATAGCCATCAGCTAGGTCAGGACTTGAAAAGAGTTTTGCTTGCCAGGTTGCTGGCAAACAAAATGATAGGAGGCACAGAGAGCTGCATGTTTTTCACTGAACAGACACTTGGGATAGCATAGCACGCCAAATCTTATCTATGTAAATTGGGCTAAAATCTACTCTCAAAGTCAACAATCATAATCTGCCCTGTTTAGAATCTTCGTCAGATGCAAAGGAGCAAGTGGAAGTCTTCAGTGACAGCTACCGACATAAAGGTAGCTCAGAAATGGAGAAGGATGATCAAGGAGCAGTGTAAATTGTGATAAAGTGATAGATGCTTGTTAGAAGAGCATAATATTCTGCCATCCCCTACACAAAAATTACATCTTCAAAGATTTCCAGGTTTGCTTTAACCATTTCCATGACAAATTCCTGTTAAAAAAAGATTTCCCTTCATGCACCTTGTTCGTATTATCATAGCTTTCATTTTAGAGCTACAGCATAGCAGAAACATGACACAATCCTGCACTCTTCCCTCACTTGGTAGCTAATCCATACATCTCCAGCTGCTAGGTGAACCTAGTACATCCTGACACAGTAAGAAATACACTACTGACTATTTCAGGATCAACAAAAGCTACAAGGCTGGAGTAACCAGACAATGCTTTTGCTTTGAAAGAAAGCTTTTTCTTTAATGTAACCCCCCTCCCTCACACACCACCTCTAATACATGAAAATCCATACATCAAACATACATTGCACAACAATTCAAGCAGAAATCAAAGAAATAAAACCTACCACAAGAGCATTACAATCTGAGGTACCACCAGCTTCTCCATTATGGTACTAGTTCTCAAATGGCGGAGGGCTTTTTGCCCATACCACCTGACTGGTCGCAAGCTCTAACTATCCCCACCTGGACCCACTTGTATTAATTAGGACAATTAGCCTCACCATCTCTAGGATAACTGTCAATTTAGTTGAGCTGACACCAAAAAGAATTTGGATAAAAAAAAGCAAGCTGAAGCCACAAGCATGCTGGGCAAGGTAATCTCCAATTATTGAAAATGATCATTACCCGATGCAAATCTGTTTTCTAAGGGTCTAGTTTCTTAGCAGAACTTCTCACTATGAAGTTTCTGCGCAGCTCAGTAACAGAACAACAACGTGCAGGAGAACAATAGCAGCAAACGCTAGTAAATTTAGCCTAGACATTATCATTGTATCATTCTTGTAACAGAAATTTCAGTGCCCAGATGTGTCTTTAGACTATGCTCTCTCTTAAAGCACTGTTAATGCAGTTAGCCATGTTTGATGGACTTTCAAAGACGTGAACCACCAGTCACTAGGCAGAACAGACAACCTATAACTTATACGCCATGAAGAGTGGAGTAATAACGCTACCTAGTGCTGCACACGCTCTGGAACTCTGACAAGGAAGTTCAATGGTGAAACAGGGTGGCTACCTGGGAAGCCCAGGAAGGGAGGACTGTGCAGTTCAGAAGGGAAGTTCAGCTTCTAGTTGTTTTTTTTAGTTTTATATCATCTATCAATGTAGCTTTATTAAATAATTTTACATACCTCCTTCTTTGGCCTCTCTGCTTTTCCTCTTTCTCCATTTGACATGTACTATAACAAACCATTCCAAAAGGTGAAAGTCAAAGATGGCTAGCATTGTGTCCACGTGCTAAGGTGGACTTTTACTAGGCTCTGAGTAATCTTAAGGACCACAAGTATAACAAGAGGTGCCACTCACTACCTGCTGCAATGGTGGAACTATAGAGTAGAAGGAACACTAGCCTCTGAAGTCTCTTTACATTCCACTGTCTAGACATGTGGAAGCTGCAATGTTAAAAACAAGGCCTGGGCGGGGGCAGGGAAGATAGGAGACTGCAGGGTGAAAGGACAGGCTCTGCCCATGCTCAGGACCCTAGAGACAGGCCTCTTTCCTCTCCTCCCTCTAAAGTGGTGTTTGGGTGCGACCCAAGTTAAAGTCACTAAAACTCTTCAGGTTCTTCAGCTGATAATGCAGCCACTTCAGAGTTGTCTATTGTCACACTAACTTGTTCCGGGTGTATCTGGCAGCCCTGAATTCTGACCAGGGAGCCTATGGGAAAGGAGATAGGCTGATATTTCAGAAAAATCCATACTGTTCTTGCATAACAAGGCTCCCACAGAAGCACATCTTCCTTCTACGATTCTATTAATGGGGAAATGGTGAAAGATCTGGCATGGCATATGAATGCAGATATAGGGGACATTTTATTTTGCAGACTGTCAACACCTGGGGATGTTAAAAATGTGAGAGTAATTTACAGAATGGATTAAACCATGGGGGTGCCAAGTTAGAAATTAAAGAGACTCTTGTCAAACATATCTCCACTAAAATTTGATGCTACTGTATTCATCTTACTGTACCTACGTGTAGCAACTCACATAATCCTCTTAGTGGGGTCTGTTCTTCCAACTACATGAGCTGGAATATCTGAGACAACAGTATGATTTATAAACAGAATGAGTCTCTCAATTTTATTGTCCTTGTCTGCAAGAGTTTAAGTCATACCCTTAGCATTTGAATGCCATTTTTCTATTGCACTTTATTTGCGAGTGGGTGTTTTTGGTGCTATACAGTCTACATAACATGAATCAGTACATAAAAATGCAACACCTATTATCATGTGTTTCGTAAACATCCAGCCCATGGCTTGTGTGTGTTGCGCAGCACAGTCGTTATTACCAGCTAACAACAGGTTCTGAACTAACAGGAAAAGTCCTATAGAACTCATTTTTGTGAATTTTAAGAACAGTGGAGCAGGATTAAGAGGAATTTGTCAAATTTCTGTGTTCCCTGTACCTGCAGAGGGAGAGGAAACCTGCAATTCTCTCACTGCAATGAGGAGATGGTATCAAGAACAGCACTAAACAAGGCCAACCAAAGTGATCACAAGAACGTTCCTAAAGAATAATACCGTATGTATATTGTTCTCAAATAAAAACTAGAGAGTCCTGGCTAAAGTGATGTCAACTTGCAAGTTGTGTGGTCCAGTTTCCAGCCTGCATGACAAAAGACAGCAAAAAAGCACACAGACCTACATACATATCTCAGTTTATTCCACTCCATTATTTGATAGCCAAACTAATGTCGGATAATGAATGCAGAAGGCCCTCCACAGTGGGATAGAGTATAACCCAAGTTTAAGACAGAAAAGGAAGTAACAACAGATACACACAGGACAATAATGAAAAGAAAGTTTAAACTATATGCTTTTATACAGCAATATGAGATACAAACATCAATTATCCCCATTTTCTAGATGAGGAAACAAAAAGCCCTGGTCTAGACTACAAAATAAGTCAAGGAACACATGCTGAATATACAAGATTATGTCATACTCTGATTTCTATTCATTTTATCACATTTACCCTCAGTACCTGACAGTCTTGTTGCCCTCCATTAAACCTTTCCAGTTGCTGGCAAACCACTGGCTATGGATTTCCTGAGCAAGTGGTTATATTCATATCTTGGTGTTAAACAGCCCTTGATGGACTTTTCTTTCATGGGTGTATCTAATTTGCTTAGTAGGCAGACTTCCTTCTTTTTCTTGATCTTGGGTTAATGACTTCTACTGTCAATATTTGCACTGTGTGTCTAAAGAAGATTTTCTAGAGCTGCAGAAAAGAGATGTCTGATACAAAAACAAGGAAGAGATTGGTCTATAGATCACTCCTCCTGGGCTAAACCAGTGTGGAGTGTAAACAGATCTTAAGACAATGGCACATCTGTTCCTGTCTCATGATGAAGATTTCAACAGATCATAACAATGCTGTAGCTTTACAGTTTGTTTAAATAGATTTATAACATACTAACTCCCTTTCAGAAGAGCCAAGAGATGCTTAGTCTGAGCCAAGAGGCACAAACTGAGCAGATATGAAGGTGAAATGGTCTCAATTTGCCAGTCAGGCTTGCAGTGTGACTGCATCTGCTGCTTGGATGCTGCCTAAATAGGCCAAGATCAAGGTTGCAAAGATTGATTTGATTCTGATCCCTCAAAGTAAACAACAAGACCCAGATATTAAAATTTAAAATTATCCCATGAAGTCATCTTGTATTTCCACACTGCAATGCACATATCACGTGTGCATGCGTGTGTGTGCACACATACAAACACATTCACACTCAAATCCATGTTTTCCCCTGCATTTGTATGTTGCACCACTGCAAATGTACTCTGAAAGAACATAATTGCTGGAGGAAAATAGCACCCATTGGTGCAGGGAACCTATGCTACTGTTCCCCTTTCCTAATCAGAAAACACTGATTCACATGTACTTGCCTCACCTCCCTGCCCCTCTACCAACGAGGAACTCACCTTAGATCTCTACAATGCTTTTCTTGGCAAAGTCTGCAACCCCAGACAACCCAGCCTCGACTGTAGGCAGCAGAGAGCTCAGCTCAGAGTTTGCCATGCTCAGTGCATGTCACATAACACAAGCAACCTGCTAACGAGCTGCTATGTGCTCTCTCAAAGCCACAGCTGCCAGCAACAATTGAGCAAGTGCAGCCTAGCTTTTCAGGATTCCTGCCTGTTGCCCAGGAACCACACAAAGCACTAGAGATTTTAAACAGGTGCAAACAGTGCTTTTCTCCCATGCCTTGTCCTCCAGTATGTCAGACTGCACAGCCTCTGCAATGGCAATGCAAGAAGAACCAGAAAGCAGCAAATGAACTTTTAAAATGCGATCAGAGTTCCTACTAATAAAGCAACACTTTTATGACATGAGAAAAAACGGCTTGTACATAGAACTATAAGCAGATTCAGAAAGGCTTGGTCAGGCTTGCCTTTGTGAAGACCTGCTTTTTCAGAAATATGCAACTGTATTATAATTCTGGGTTACACATTTTTCTAAATTTGTCAGTATTTCTCACCTGCAAAATATTTTGTAATGTAAGAGGTAGTTTCAGAACACACAATGATTCAGAACGCGTAATGAGGACTAAAAATAAATGAAAAGGGTGCACTTTAAAGCTTACTTTTAAAATAATTCTATAGCTGTATAGGAATTTTTAATGCTTAAAAACATCTGTCAAGTAAGTGTATTTATGGGCATAATATAAATCACACAATTATCTAATTTTGTGTATGTATAGAAATTATATACGTACCATGTGTTTACAGCCCATTGCTTAACATTCTAATCTTGTACACACATAGCTCAGTGTATAGGTGGTACCGTAGGTAGAAAGAAAAGGTATTATTTCCTGCACTGAAAATCTGTGAGGCAATTTTTAACAGGCTCATTAGAAAAGTCTGCAATAACTCCAGAATGGTTTGTTTTGTCAATATTGCCTACACTGTGTTAAGGTCATCAGTACGAGTTTGTTATTAGCCACATTCCCGTGTTGGTAATCAGGCAAATTCCTGTTAATTTCAGGCAGAATCTTGCCTGAATTGGAAGGAAGCAGGAACTGGTTAAGGCCATTAACCAGATGGCCATTAAGATCTGGAACTCTGATGTTCTGATCAACTACTAGTCTGGCATCTACCTGCTACTTACAAGCCTACTTACAAGAGCAGGCACAGGTCAAGCCTTGAGCAAGGTTCTTTTGCTGTTCGTTCAGAAATGTTACAATGCTGACATGCATGCTAAGGGCTTCTGTCTAAAATGAAACTGCTCAGATAGGTTTTACCTTCCCTTTTGGATTCAGCTTTCCATTTGGATGGGAGGCTGAAAAGGCTAAAGGGTTCTCTTGTACAGACGCCAACAAAAACAAAGGTAAACTTAGACTTTTCATTAACTGTAAATTACAAGAGCAAACAGAAATAAGGATTGATGTGAGCAACAGGGAATGCTAAAGCTTCACCAAACGTAATGTGTAATGCCTCAACCCAAACATATTTTGGGATGACTGCCAAGAAGATGGGTATAAATGTGGGAGGCTTAGTAGAGTACAGTTTGAGCTAAAATGTGTAAAGTTTTCACTTGTGCTAAGGAAACATTCGTAGCTAGGTAAAAACAAGGCCTTTTGAAAAATCCAATTTTGCATCTCATCTAAATTTTCCTGGGCAAAGCAACTGCTCTCTTCCTAAACTGATCCTCGAGATAGCTGGTGGTAGCATGTAATTATTGTGGATAGTATTGCCATGGGTTAGGCACTAGTTGAATATTGTAAAGTCTAGAGGTGTCTTATCCAGCAGTAAGCAGTTTGATGTTCTCATCTAAACCCGAATCGGAGCTAGTCAGTATAATGCTTTTGTCATTTGGTGGTCCAATGACACAGGCAGAAACATCGGCTCTGTCTAACAAGCTTTCATGTGCTATCTTACCTTATACTGTTATCCATTAGATCTTTTGACCCAGAATCTCCTAGTAGTGAAGGATGCAGCATCCCAAACCATCAGAGCTTCTCCAGCGAAGAATAATTACAGTGCCCTGTATGTTGTTGGGGCTGTAGCGGAAAGGGCATTAAATAACCAAATAATCTCTCTTCGCTGCTAAAAATCCCCCCGCAGAAAAAGGTCAACATGGTTGAGTTTTGGTTTATCTACTGTCAGAGTTGTGCCTCAACAGTAAGAGTACGAGGTGCTTGACTCAAAGACTAGTTCACGAACTAGGACTTAACTTTACTTTCCATCAGATAAACAATGGCCAATTCTAGTAAAAGCAAGAGGCTGGAGAGTAAAAGGCTATAAATTCTATAGAAATGTTCAACACAGGCTCATTTCTCAGCTTTTTTTAAGCTACTTTCTTCTTGAGTTGATAGACCGATTTTTTCAGCAAAAAATGTCAATGGCAGTAAAGCCTCTTACCTATTTTTTCTGCATGGACTTCAGAAAGCATACGCAGTAATGAAGCTCCAAGAAGCCATTTTACTGGCTACCACTTCAGCTTTATTCGTGTGATTGGTTCCAAGATCTTGAGACAGTAACACAAGTTACTTCACGTTTCTCTATGTTAAGTGCAGGGTACATCCTTCCCTCTCTGTGCCTGAGATGATACAGCATCTGCAGCTAACAGATACGGACAAGCTTTTGAGTCCCCTTAATGCACCTCCAGTTCTACAGACGTGGAAGTATGAAGTGCCTATTGACAACACAGTACAGGAATCATACTGACAATACCCAATGCATCCCATTATTTGGCAAATAAACATGACCCTTTGGTAAAGAGATGGTGACAACAGAAACTTATCCCGTCTAAAAGAGAATTAAAATCTCAAAAGACACTGCCTACTCATTCCATTGCTCAACATGTAGATCTATTCAGCTAGGAGGACCAAAGGTGACAAGTAACCCTAGCAGTATATACACATAATGCTACTTGTCACCAGAAGTAATAATACGACCTCCACTGGTGGGAGAGACTGTGTCTTTCCTTTCGCTGGAGAACGTCTCCCTGAAGGTTAACATTGGCACGAGAATGGTGGGAACATTTAGGGAGGACTGTAAGGTAAATGCAGCTCAGATTTGTCTCCACGGTTGCCAGTGACTAAGTGGCAGGCAAAGACATTTCTTAGGTTGTCCAAGAACAGAAAGTACACGGTGTGCGCTGGAGTTTAATGACAACAGCGATTCAAAAGACTCTCTTTAAACTCTATGTAAGGATCCTAGACATTGTAGAACAGGCCAGGACTCACTATTTTGGCAACAATCTTAGGGTGAAGTTACCCTCTCTGTAAATTGAAACTTTCCTTCAAATTACATCACGGCTGTGCACCTCAGCAAAGCTTAGAAGAGTCTGAAAGAAGAATGTATCCTTTTCTGCAGTGGCTTCTGTAAAATAAGATACTGGATGAACCATAGTTTTCGCTGGGACCAGCCAGACCACAAAGTGTACCATCAACACTCTGCTGTAAGGTAAAAGCTATTGTAATTTTAAAAGAATATCAATTAAACATCCTGCCGCAGAAGTGCTATAACCTGACTTCAGATTTCTTATAAACTATGTCTTCTTGCACTCCTAAATAATACCAGAATAAGAAGCATCAGATTACTTTCTAGGAGATATTTACAAAACTCTGGGATACTCTAAGCAGATATAAGCAAATATTATTATTCCGAATAGCACTACAAGCTGCCCTCCATCCACAGCACCATGCAGGCTGTCATTTTTGTAGTTAGGATGCATTTTGCAGCAAGACTTAACTGTTCTTTCAAGTGCACTGTACTGCTAGTTGTTGTCACAATTATTTATAACTAGGGACATCCATCTCCTACTAACCTTCTGTTCTGGTCCAATATACAGGAAACAGTATTTAGAGAGTTGAAGTACATTTGTAAGAATTTCAACTCAGTATTTCTTAGCCAGATTCTGCCCTCTGTTTTTGACTGCAGTCCCAGGCAAGTCAAAGACGGTATTCAGTTTTCCTCTCTATTGCATGGTGTGTGTGTGTGTGTATAAAAACTTAATTTTTATAAAAGGTCAGGATGGCAAATGAAGATGTTCAGCTAAAGAATTGCTTTTTCAAGAGACTTGTGAACATGAGACCACTAGTTGGGTTTCTTCTTTAAACTGTATCACAAAAGTACTGTAGGATTCTTTAACACAGAGAAGCAGTGGAATAGTGCATGAAACACTCAATGCCAAGAAATAATCTATCCCTAGCTTAGCAGTGAATTATCCTACAACCTTGAGAAAGTTACTTAACTGTTCTGTGTTTCAGTTTCCCCATCTATCAAATGGGGATAATGATACTTTGTAAAACCACTCTAAGGTTCTTTAAAAATATATTATCATTTGGAAACTTGTAAAGTGCACTGGAATTTCTAAAAAAAACCACCAAGAATATAGGAATAAGTATTGCTTTAAACGTTTGTTGCAATATTTTAATACAAGTCATACCTTTCTTATAAGTACTTTACAATATTCTCAAGTGTTTATATGTACTATTTAAGTGAATCAACTACAATTATCATACCTATAGCATACCGGATTTGAAGATACTATATGCTTTAAGTTTAAACTTGCAACTGTTGGTTGAAACATGAATCTTTTCGTGGACCTCAGTAAGAGATGGACTCGGTCCTGTACTTTTTCATAAGACAGGCAACAGTCCTCCAGCTGAGGTATCACTGCATTCTTTGAAACATACAATAATTAGGAAACTAGAAGAGAAAGAGAAGAACATTGTGTCCTGCCTCCCTGACATTCTTTTCAGCACCTAGATGATACAGATGCCACAGAAGACTCAGTCTTACTTTGAAGTGCAGGAAAATATACCATGGTAAAAGACCGAGTGTCATTCAAAACATCCTTTGAAACTTCTTAAAAACTGCAGCTCAGCTTTGTATCTGGAGATGGTTTAATGATTAGTTTATTTTTCTGTACTTTTAGAGCACAGAAGACCAAATTCATTACATGTTTAAAACTCAACATACTTTGCAGCCTTTGGATATTCAAACACTTCTACTGGAAGTTTATCCTGCTTAAATATGTACTTGTAGGGTGTAATCGAAAAGTGGCAGGACATATATATTGTAGGTCAAATTCCAAATCATCCATCAGCTAGTTAAGTTTTTTAAGGCAGGTATTTTAGTGCAGAAGAGAGAGCTGTTTCCTCGACTTCAGACTACAAGAATGGATCACAGAGTTTCTCAAATAATCAACACTACAGATGGGACCAAGCGTGGAAACTGCCAGGCCCAAAAGATTATTTTCTCTGGATGTTATTAAAAATCAAAAACAAGATATCAGAACTGGGGATGGCTTGCAAGTTTAGAGACAGCACTCATTGTAAACCAAATGCTACAATAGTTATATTACTGAAGGAGAAAAAAGTTGCGGAGATTCTACAGCTATTTCATCTTTAATAAGTATTTCATTCACTAACTTTGTAATACAGAGAACAGAATTTCTATCCATCAAGTCATTCAATCATATTTATAGAAGATAAACATTTACAAGCATTAAGTTAGCTACAGTTGCCTTATCTCCAAGTAAAAATTACCTACATATTTGAATACAAAGGCAGCAAACTGGATTTTCTTATTCTTATCAAGATTAATATAATACTTGACTGCAAATAGGACAGCTAGATGAGAGCAACAACATCAACGTGTGAAATTCCCCCCATTTTTAGGTA